>CAUYON010065224.1:0-28370 GCA_963573935.1 Arctocebus calabarensis
TTCAGCCAGTTCCATTTAGTAAACTGTATCCACATTTTCTTTCTTTTTTTTTTTATTTCAAGATAGTTTATTCTTAAAACAGGTCACAACAGCTTTTGGCCCATTCTGCCACTGTACAAGCTACAAATGCTTGCTGAACAGCAGAGGGGTGCTCTTTCATAGCATGTCTGAAAAGTGAATAAAAATACATATAAAAAAATACTCAATTTCCATAGGAGCACAATTAAGTGTGACCCCATCTCCTAATCGTACATATTGCTACATCTGTGTCAACCCTACTCTTACAAAGACATTTCAAAACTAGCAATAATTAAGTAGTCCCCCCAAATCCCTTAATTCAAGCTAAACTCACAATTAACAGCTACAGAATGATATCTACACATTAATACTAGCTGAAGCACAAGTTCCTGGGTGAAATTTCATTCCACTTTCCCAAGAACAAGACACAGGCAGAGTGCCAACAACCTGCTTTTCTACTGTGGGTAGGTAGTTGGTGTTCTGGATTTGCTGCACGAGTTTCCACATTGGTCCTGACATCACATAGTAGATAGTCAGTCTCTGGAATCCATTGAAAGCAGAAGCAGCAGCTACAGTGTAAGCACCCATATTTTCAAGGAGAATCCAGTCGCCCATGCATTTCTGGCAGGTCACAGTGCTCAACTATCCAGACACAGCCATCACATGTTGATCCCCATATGCTGGATGAATAATACTGCTCATCTAGTTTAGGTCTCTTTTGCAGAAGAGGCTTTACATGAGCATGATCATAAAGGATGCAATTAAATGATTCATATACTCCATCATTGACATAATACATAAAAGTTTGTTCACTGGACTCATCTTCATCATCAGAGCCTATTCGTTCCTTTAATACAATTTTTTGGGCAATGATATTAACTGCAAGTATGAAGGCTGATGCAACATAATATCTGCCTGGCTCAGCTATGATTCTCACTCCAGAGTCTGATGGAAAGTACTTGTCCAATGCTGGGTTGATTACACCAGTGATCTCTTCAAATTTCAGCTTCACATCCTCAGTTTCAGGAAAGCCACCACCAATATCAAGCAGGTACATGCTGAAACCAACCTCAACTCTCATGTCAAAGACACAGCAGGCATCAGAGATTGCCTGCACGAAGGTCTCAGGATCAGTACAGCCACTTCCTACGTGGAAGCTGACACCAATGACATCAATATTTAGCTCTTTTGCCTGTTACAAAAGAAGTATGCTGGTTTGGGGCGTGGCACAAAATTTAACACTGAGTTGTCAGACTGCTTTGGAATCATCAGTGGCAATCTGCAAAACCAACTTGGCCTTTGGATGTGCTCTGGCAACTTTTATCAACTTGACTTCACTGTCAAAAGTCATCATCTGGACCCCTTTATTGGCAGTGTACTTAATTTGAGACACTTGTTTACAAGGATTTGCATTGATAATCTTCTCTGGAGGCATCCAGAAACTTTGCACCAATTGTATTTCAGTCTTGCTAGCACAGTCAAATCCTGTCCCAATGGCAGCGAGGGTCTTCACAATGGCTCTACTGTCATTACATTTGACTGCATAAAAGGAGTGACACAAGGAAGAGCTTTTAGCCATCTTTGGTGTTTCTTCAGAGCATCTCCAAAGTCTGCTACATAGAAGGCATCCTTATCATCAGAAGAGGAAACTTCATTGATTTTTTTTTTTTTCCACTAACAGATTTTGCGGGCCCAGGATGAGTCTGCTGCTAAACAGGACAGGCAGCGGAGGCAAAAACCCTGGCGGGCTGGAGAAAAGTCCTTGATGAGCTGCATGTGGCCCATGGGCCGTAGTTTGAGGACCCCAGCTCTACACCCTGCCCTGTTGGGCAGTGATGGGTGCACTTGTCACTTTTGCCCACTTGTTAGTGGTCTTCCTTAGAAAATTGTGAAGCTGAATGGCTGAGTCATGATTCAAACTCAGATGGCCTGCTTAGCCTTGAGACATTTTTGTAACCTTGGAAAACAAAGACCCTCTCAAACTCCAAATTCTCAATCTTTAAAACAATGTTTTGTAAACTGTCTTCTTGGTGAAATCCTTTTGGAAAGAACAATAGAGATCGGGAAGCTTTAGTGTGGGCTTCGGGTTTGGATGCTGCCTCTGGTATGGGTTGAGTGGAGCATTAACTATTGAGTTGAGAGAAAGGGAAGTGATATGTTTCTCTTCCTCCTCCTCCTCCTCTTCTTCTTCTTCTTCTTCTTTTTTTACAGTAGTCATAGACTTTTTTTTTTAATGCTTATTATGCCATAAATTAATTCATAGGGAAAAGATTCCATCAGCTCAGGGAGGTGCCTTGTCATTGAATGTGACAAAGATTTTTATGACTACTATTCCATGAATTCATGGGGAAAAAAATAGGTCCCAGCACCTAATATCATGGTTCCTTTGGTTCTCTTTGTTATGCTGTATGCCTATTATGCCATGAATTCATAGGGAATGAGTTACAGCTCTTTATGCTCCTGCTCACCTGGTTTGTTCTCTCGGTTCTCCTGTGTGCTATGCTGTACACCTATTATGCCATGAATTCATAGGGAATGGGTTCCAAGAGCTGAGGCTCCTTTCCGTTGGTTCTCACAAAGTGTGTTTCTCTGGGTGGAGCAGGCTGGCACTTCAGTTGAACCCAGATAACCTTTCTCTTTGGCTTCCTTCTTTCTCTGACCATTTTCCTTCACACGTTATAGGAAGCTATCTCAGCTCTTAGAGTGCTTAATATGCTCAACACAAACATTAATCCTCTTGGCAAGAATCTTGCCCTTAAGTTGTTTGTTTACAGCAATGCCAACAGCATGCTGGGTGACACTGTAGACTCTTCCAGTTTTGCCATGGTGACATCTGTGTGGCATGCCTTTTTGAACAGTACCCATTCCCTTGATGTCTTCAATATCACCTTTCTTGCATATTTGCACGTATGTGGCCAAAGGAACAACTCCAAGTTTTCTAAAAGGCTTAGAGAACATATATCTGGGGCCTCTGCTCTTTCCCTTTGTATTTGTCATTTTGGTGAATTACTGAAAGATGGTGTCTTTGGCTGAAGCAATATGTTTCTTCATCTGTGAAATGAGAATCTTTCCTGCGAGAGAGAGAGTGCTCATACAATGCCAGACATAGCGTTAGCTATTAAATCGAGATTTAAGTAGAAATCTCCAGACCTCCCTTCAGCCAATATCCTCTGTCTAATGTAAATATTAATTATTACAAAATTACAAAGGGCTTGTTGACAGTAGAATTGAGCTGCATTGACCATTAGATTGTCAATCAAATGCCACAGGTGACATTCAGGTGACCTGAACAGAACTGGCAGATGATATGAGATGTAACCTTGACCAAGTAGTAAAAATACAAATTGTAGACTTTGTTTCAAAATATCAGGAGAAACATATCTAATGTGTGCAATAAACAATGGGAAGAAGTGTGTGATCTAGGTTAAGGGCAGATCTGGGCTGCAGAGGGTGCCAGGGAGGACAGCTGTCACCACATGGCCCAGGCCTGCTCCCCTGAGCAGCAGAGACCTCCTTGCCTCCACAGGACACCTTGAGCAGGACACATATTCTCTGTCCTATTCTTCCCTGTAATGCAGAACCACAGTCGAGTCTCTAGGAAACAGTGGGAAGCTGGTGCTGCTGGTCTTCATGGCATTTGAGACTGAGTTCACCCACTCGGCAAGTCTGTAAGAGTAGTTGGCTGCAGGGGACACATATTTTCATTAAAAGTGAGTTTAGATATAGAGACCCCCCCAACTTTCTCTTCTGAAGCAGACCTCTTTATAAACTTGTAGCCACACTGAATGCCTTTGAAACATTCTCTTCAAAGGGATCCGTGGGGACCTCTGCTTCTTCCTGGACTTGTAGAGTGCTGTGTAGGCTTCTCTCTCCAAAATTAAGGCAAAATCCCAATCCACTAGGAGACTAAATTATGTATGCCACTATGGAGCCCTTCTTGGTTTCTATCACCTGGGTTATTTCAGTGGCCACACTGTAAATCCTTGGACTTTTTTTTTTTTTTGGTCTCTCTTTCCCCTATTCTCACCACAATGCTCAAATCATGCTCTGTACATGAACAAGGACCAGGCCCACTGCCTATTAGATACAGAAGAAGGTTTCAGATGTTTGGAGTTTAAAGAAAGCACTGTGTTCTGTGTCCCCAGAGTTCTGTGGGGATAGTGAACGAACAAGAAAATGCTCTAGGAGCTTAAGGCGGAATTTGCCCTGTGGCAGGTGCAAGGTAGGCGGTTTGGAGAGTGCATGAGCCCTGCTGGTTGGAGCAGTCATAAAAGTCTTCATGGATAAGCAGGGCTGACCTGCCACCTGGGCTCTGAGAGACATGGGCTGGGGGAGCAGAGGGCATTTCATAGAAGGAAGGAAGGAGGACAAGGTCTCAGATCAGAGTATCTGTGGGATGTTCTGAGAACAATGGGTTGATGGAACTGCCTGGAGAAAAAGTTCATGTTTATTTTATAGGTAATAAGTGCATTAAAGACTGTTAGGAGGGATACATGACAGCAAGAATGAATACCTGCTGGGGAAAGGGAAGTAGTCGAAGTGAAGAAATTACAAGACTATTATAAGTATTTAAGGTCAGACTTAACTGATGACCGTGGCCACAGAATGGAAAAGAAAATGAGAAGGAATGTCGGAATGAAAGCTTGGATAAGTCTACTGCAGACTGACATGGAACCAGCAATGGATAGGAAGCATCACTGATCTAAGGCAATAGGGTGAGCCAGGAAGAATATGTGACCAGAAATCAGAAGATGGCTCCTCTCTTTTGACTTTTCCTCCAGCTAGCTAGCTCTGGGACCCTGGAAAGCTGGGCAACTTTTGTGGACAATCACTTCAATCATAAGCCAGGCAAGTTCCAATAACATCAGCCCTTCCCCTCTTAGTGTACTTGACAATGAAGTGAGAATTGATAGGAAAACATTCCGAAAAGTTAGAAATATCATTCAAGCAATTATCATTAATATTACTGCACAACTGGAACCCTTCTGATTCATTAATTTTGCAAGCCGTGCCCAGCCGATGGGATTAGGAGGAGGCACAGTTTGCTAGCATATGTGTATTCTGGAGACAGATCAAAAGAGTGCTCTGCTTCGCTGCAGGAAGGGAGTTTTTTTTTTTTGTTTTTTTTTTTTTCCCAGGCAAAATAATAAAAATGAGCAACTCTCCCTAAGAGCTTGTCTCTGAAAGACACGTTTTCTTATAACAATCATAATTGGGGCATAGCTCCGTGCAGTACAGAGGCATTGTCCTCAGTCCCCTGCTGTGGGAGGAAGTCTTCACTGACTGTGATGAACACACAATCCCACAGGAAGCCACAGCCTGCACAATCGCTCAGGCTCCCTGCTCTCTGGGCTGCTGCCTTTGCGTGCCCAGGCTTCCAGCACCTGCTGGCGTCCAAGCCCACACCAGTGCTGAGAGCACTGTAACATGCTGAAACTTGTAGCTTTAAACTAGCTGACCTCTGGCAGTGCACATGGTTATGGCTCCCTGTGCCTTTCTCAGGCAGCAGAGGCTAGAGAGAGATTAGGGCAGATGTCTTAGCTGTGGGGATGACCAACCTTGAAATGACAGACAGGGTCTGCCCAGCTTTCAGGCTCAGCTTCAAAGATGGCCAAGTGTTCTGCAGACATTGGGGTGATCAGTCCTGTCATCTCACCAACTCAGCATTAATTTGAGGGGTGATGAAATCTCAGTACATGTTGGTATCAGCATCAGCCATGCCGTGATCAGTGATCCCTATAAATTATCTCATTTACTCCTCACTAGCACCTACCAAAGTAGGCACTCCTACATGAATGCCCCTCTTATGGATGAGAAAAACTTTGCTTGGAGAAGGCAAACACTTTTTATAAAGCTTCAGAGCTCATATATGATAGTTCTAGGGTCATACCAAAGCCTTCAGCTCACCTGAGAATTTCACTAGTTTTGGAGGCTTTCTGACACCCTGGGAATGAAAGTCCCTACCCCACAGTCTTAGCTCCAGACTTGGCACGTGCTAAGTACTCAAACAGTAGTTTTGGACGGAGTTGTCGAAGATGCAATGAGGGTGGAAGTGTGGCATCTGCAGCCCAGCACGAAAAGATTAGCTGGGCCAGAGCCTTGAAGATCGCAGACGTGCTCAAGCTGACCTTGAGCAAGGAGATAGGGAAAGAAGAGGCAGAAAGAACCAAAGGAGAAAATCAGGAGGAGCATGGCCCCAGACAGAGCAGGGTAGAGAGAGTAGAGGGAAGGCAGAGGCAGCAAGCAGGGGTGTGTGTCAGGGGCTAGAAGGCGGCTCCCCGAGGTCCTATCAGAGAACCTGTTCTTGGGTAACAGCGTCTTACTGTGTATATCCACACAATGCATAGAAATGGGTGGTGTGGGCAGTTCAGAAGCCAAGTGTACACTCTGCCAGACAAAGCCCAGATGTCTTCGCTAGACAGGTGCACACACACACACCTGCACACTCTATATACACTTGGGCACACCAGTGCACACAGGCACACACAGCGCATGGTGGCACATGCAGAGGCCCACACTGGCATACACAGGCACACCCAGGCCCACACTGGTGCACCCAGGTACATAGGCTGTCTGTTCACTTTTGTTCATCTTGGCCATGGACATCTTGGCCCTCCTCTCCCTGGAGAAATGGAATGGAATTACCCTGAGAGGACATACGTTCCTCCAGATCTGGGAGGGGAGAGGGTCCTGAGGGCCTGGCCAGTCCTCCACGTGGCCATCTCAGACAGCTCTCAGACTCCTTCCTTCTGTTTTATCCCTAGGCTAACAGTCTCTACTCTCTGGCATCTCACTGGGGTCCATTCTGGAATCATTTTCTGTTTCACATTTCATGGACATAGCACCTGCACGTCACTTTTGTTTCGAACTGTAGGACATCCCAGAAAGGACAGTAATACAAGGTTTTTCCCTCGGGCAGACCCCCTCTTCCTCTCTTCTCTCTGAGCCCTTAGAGGAAAACTCAGAGGGCTAACAGGACCCTGGAGACGCAAAGATTTTTTCACAAACAATTTAATTTGAAATAAAAGACTTCCCTAGGCTTCAGAGGCAAACAAGCTCTATTTCAGTCGGAAGTTGGATAGTGAAACAGGAGCACGGGAAGCCGACAACCTGACATTGTGCTCTGCTGGCCCCAGCTGTGCACTGCCAGGAGTCCCGGCAGCTGGTGCTGCTGCTTTCCGGTCTCCCCTCTCCCCGCATCACTGCAGACTCTGGGTGTCTCCTGTTGTCACACCTGCTTCACTTCTGCCACCTCCAGGGCCCAAGGGCTGGTGGTGACTGGAGGCCCAGGGAGGCTGCAGGCTGGATGGTGTGTGGGAAGAGGTGGGTGCAATCACCCCACCTGTGTCCTTCGGAGGTCACAGCTTCCAGCACATGGGCCTAAAGAGCCCCCACCAGGGGGTCGGGGATGGGAATAAAGTGCACTGCCAATTGTAAACAAGTCCTCTGAGAGAGGAGCTCTTGAAACACAAATCCTTCCTTCTAACTCTGGAACTGCCCTTGAGCTGAGGATTAAATCATTTCCTCCTGCTGGCAGGCTGACATGTGCGTCCCAGTCTCTCCTGCCCTGGGGCGTGGCTCTCCACTGCCCACCGCTGCCCCTCTTTGGTCCCCCAGGCTTCTCCTCGGTCCGCTTCCCGATGCAAGTGCACCATCCCGCCATGGCTGCTTCCCAGATGGAGGACTGAGGGTTTCTCCCTAGAAAAGGGGAGCTGCCTCCCTGCAGGACAGGGGCTCCAGGTCAAGTGTTAAATGAGTACAGAGAAAATCTTTAGACGCCCAATGGCTCAAACACAAACAGGATTTATTTGTGATAGCCACCTATGGAGTCGAGAGAGAGTGCTGCTTCTCAGGAACACCCTTTTTCATTAAAAATAGTGCAAATCAATCTAGGTTAAAAAGAAAAAGTAACCCATTCTGAGGCAGGCTGCGCTATATTTTATTCTATTTTTTTATTGATACATAATACTTGTCTATATTTACAGGCTGCGTGTGATATTTTGCCACGTGCATGCAATTGTAACCACTTGATTAGGGCACTCACGATTGCCTTCTCCTCAATCATCTATCACCTCTTTGTGTGGGGAGCACTCCAAATCTTCTCTTGGAGCCACTTTTGAAACATGAACTAAATCATTGTTAACTCCAGTCGCCCTCCCATGCTGTGGGACACCAGCTCGTCTGCCTTCTAAGCTTGTGTTTGTGCTGCCCATGAACCAGCCTCTCTTCACCCTCGGCTGCTCCCACCTCTAGGAACCACCATTCCACTCTCTGTCTTCTGGACATCAACTTTTTTAGCTTCCACATATGAGTGAGAACCTGGAGTGCTTGTCTTTCTGTGCCTGGCTTATTTCACTTATTAATTGAATCTTCAACAATATTTATTGAGTAAGCAATTATTTATTTTGTGTGGGTTTCATGCAAAGGTGCTGACTTTAACAGGGATACAGGCACATCGTCTCACGCGGCTGACAATCAATCAGGGAGTAAAGTACACAGAGTTATAATTATGTGATTAATCTGACTTTAATGTGTTCAAGGGGACGTGCTATGAGACAGTACAACGGGGTGACCTACTCACTTTTCAGATCTCATAAAGGACGCCTCTGATTCCACAGTTTAAAGCTGTAAATTGCAAAGCTTGTCACTTAGTGTCTGGCTGAGGCACTTGTGTGTGCAGGGGTCCTGACTCAGAAGAGACCTTTGCTGGATGGGGAGAAGATGAGCTTGACCGGGGCACAGTGAGTCCACAGAGGCAGTGGTTCGGGAATGGCTCCCCCAATGTCTCTTGGACCTTGATATGAATTCTCCATGGTATGCTTTTTGTGACCTTAAGCCATTGTGGATTTTGAAACAGCATCAGACACTCTGATGTGGAACAAAGCAATGCGAGTGGAACTCCGCAGGAGTGCTCAAGCTCTGGGTCGCACTATTGTGAGTGTGAAAGAATTTAAGTCTTTGCTCGACTGAGGACAAATCTATGAGGATGGGGAGCCTGTCATTTGCTCTCCCAGGATATGTGCTTTCCACACATGTAAAGTTCCTTAAACTGTAAAATACTGATTCTTGTTTTAGTACAAAGAGTATGACTATATTTAAAAATGTGAACGTATGAAGGGGACTCCCGATCATGCCTCCCTGGGAATTAATTCATTGAATCTGTGCTTTTTGATCCTGGTAGCAGCTGAGACCTGCCTGGCTGTGGGCAGAGGAGACGTGACTTTAGGTAGTGGGAGAAGACATGCTAGCCAGGCGAGGGAGGCAGGATGGGTAGGTTTGTGCAGCGGGAGAAAGGGAATAAAATATGACTTTTTCCTCCAAATGAGAATGTCTCCCTTCTAGACAATTGTGAGTCCACAAAGTGTTTGGCACGGCAAATTTGTATTCATAGGAAATATTTATTGAGTTGGAATGCAAAGGAAATGGCAGAAGAAGTCCTAGGAGATAATTTTCCTGCTTTAATCACAGAATTGGTCCCAAATTACCAAGGCCCAGACAAGTAGACTCCTGTGCTGGCTCTTTCCCTGGCTCTTTTAAAGGCTGTGGAACTGCAGAACTGCGCAGGAGATGCCAGCCAGAGAGGCTCCATGGCCGTCACTAATTGGACAGCAGAGACTTCTCGAGTGGAGATGGGGAGAAAGCCTGACCTCCTCGCCCTTTCTCCTGGGTGATAAAACAGAAGTAGACTCAATCCATTTATTTGGGGTCTTTGATTATTTTTTAGGGCTATGTTTGATGCACAAGAATTGGAAAATTTGTACTGAGAGGTGATTTCTGATTCATAGAAAAGAAAGGGTTTTGATTCATAAATATTTAATAAATGAAAAACATTGGGAAAAAATTCTTACTTTTCCAGAGGAACTTTTCTCTCTCTCTTTTTTTTTTTTTTTTTTTTGCAGTTTTGGCTGGGTTGGGCTTGAACCCGCCACCCCCAGTATATGGGGCTGGCGCCCTACTCCTTGAGCCATAGGCACCGCCCACCTGAAGAACTTTTCAGTTAGAGGATATCTTATCTATCTCTCCACCTGTCTATCTGTCATCTTTCTATATATTTTCTGTCCATCCATGCAGATAGAATGGATGTGGCAAGGATCTTAGAGAAAAAGAGGCACTAAGTCACTGTGGCCTGACTCATTGAGTGAATAGACTTACTCTCAATTGCTTTCTGGAAGACCGTGAGTGTGGCACATTGGGGAGGGAAAATCAAGAACTGTGTTCTTTGTTGTTGTTGTTTTCTATTAAATCATAGCTATGTACGTTAATGCAATTATGGGGTACATTGTGCTGGTTTTATATACAATTTGAAATACTTTCATGAAACTGGTTACCATAGCCTTCACCACACTTTCTTAGTTATTGTGTTAAGACACAATATATATTCTACCCTTAGTAGATTTAACATGGACCATTGTAAAATGCACCATCGGTGTGGTCCCACTAATTACCCTCCCTCCATCCAAGAACTGTGTTTTGAGTATCATGTTTGAGATGCTTATGAAGACATCCGGGAGAGAATATTTCTGCAGAGCTCCTGGGAGAAGCTGCATCTGTTTGGCCACCTCTGCACACCGATGGAAGTTACAGGCAGTGAAATCTGGTGAGCTGAGCAGGCAGGTTAACGCAGATAAAGGCAAGAGAGGTTTGAGGACGGACTTCTTATGCAATCCCCAGTTTGGGTCGGGGAAATGAGTAAGAGGAGGCAGAGAGGGAGCGGGCGGAGCGGGCAGAGTGGCAGGAGGAGAACCGAGAGAAGAGCTTCCCAGAGGGCAAGAGAGGCAGCGCGTCTCAGAAACGAGAGGGGTGGACGGAGTCCAGGGCTGAGTTGAGTAAGATTACCCCAGAGAATGAGATTTGATGACACAGGGTCAACCTTGACGAGGGTGACTTTTGTTTTATTGTGGAACTAACACTATTTACAAGACTTTCCAAAGACAATGATGGGAAAACACGAATTCAGGGATGGCGGACTCTCTTGATGAATCTTGATATAAAGGGGAACAAAGAACTGGACAGGAAGCCAGAGGGGTATGAGTTCAAGGCAGTTCTCTTTCATGGTTATCTTTATGACCATGGGAGTGTTTTTATGTGATTATGGTGATAAGGTGCAGAGAAGGGAAACTGATGTGAGAGGGGCCAAAAATTGTGACAGACTAGAGGGCTTAAATTCAGGACACAGGTGGAGGGAGGGATTCTCTTCACATACAGACCAACAGACACTCTGGGAAGAGCTCCCTAGAGAGGGGGAAGATGGCCAAAGGATGGGTTTATCTCAAGAGTGAGGAGGAAGGATACTTTAGAAGCCAAAGGAAGACTTAGGAGTACATCTTCTCCAAGCCCATTGATTTGAGGGATTTGAAAGAACAGGTTGAGGGGCTGAAGGCGCAGCCATCTCCCCCAGGGCCAGCTGGCTGTCAGCTAGAGAAGGATGAAGTATTTGGAAAAGAGGTTGAAATTTGGAAACTGTCGCTGATGACCTTGAGTTCTAGGGAGGATGTGGCCCATCTAGAGGCCTGTGGGCTCAGAGATGTACAAAGCAAAGTGGGGTGGGTTTCTGGCTGACGAGGAATGCCTGTGAATCAGTAGGTTGCGTCCTTGCAGTGAAAGGTGTGATAAGAGCATTTCGCATTTGTGGTGGTGCGACTCTGCATGCCAAGGGCAGGGAGGAAAAGGTTTCTCCTGACGCAAGCAGGGCTCTGTTCACCTCCAGGCCCATCACGCTGATGGCAGGGCGGTCTGGAGCCCAGGACAGGGCAGCGATGGACAGTGTTCTGTGGCCCTTCCCTGGGTGTCCCTGTGTGTTGTGCATGTTGTAGACTGCACGACCTCAGAGAGGCTATTTGCCTTCACTCAATGTGAATGCTGCCTGCACAGTGATCGTGCTTTGTTTAGAGATAATCAGCGCTGGGATCACGTGGGGCTTATTTCTCACTCTATGGACGGAGAAACTGGGGAACGGCTATGTTCAGTGACTTTCCTGATGTCACGCTGCTATCATTAGTGTGACTGGCGATTCCAGCCTGTGCACGCATTGTTAAGTTCAGAGCTGCCTCTTGAATGCTAAGCTTCTTTTTTCCCTCTGAGCTTTTTGCTAATAACCAAAAACAAATAGACATTAAGAAACACTTGAAGGAAAGAGAATCAATGTATATAAGAGAATAATTTAAAAACAAAAGCTGTCTTTAACATCACAGACTTTCCTCAATCATTTTGTGGCACTTGGTTGTCTGATCTTGTTTAGGAGAGGGGGCCAGCGGTCGGAAGCTATGTCTGTATTGCTACTGAATGGTGGAATTCCATGTAGGGTGATTGGACAGGGACCTGGGCATTTTGTTGGAAGGATAACAAAATATCAGTGTTTGTAGGTCTTTAATCTTGTGCTAGACTATTTCTTTTGGCAAAGTCCTCCAGTCTCCTGCCTTATCTTTGTGGTCACCATTGTCCTGACACCCGAGGAAGGATGTGAGCTGGGGTGGTCTCCTTTCTGTATTTGGGTTTTAATTTAAAGCTCTTGTTTTCAGCCCCTGCAAAAACCTTCCACAGTATCTGGAACTCCTAAGCCCAGAATCTTTATCTCAGTAACTGTGCTAGAGAATTCTTGCGCCCTCTTTCAGTCATCATCTGCCTCTTATTCCAGCCACCACTGTGATGACAAATCCCGTGTGGGCAGGACGGTCCTACACAGGTCACTCTAGAGCATCTGGACGGCACGCCCAGGGCTTCTTTGGTGCCTCGGAGTCAAGCCCAGGAGGCCTCGGTACCTGGACCCCTGGCAGGGCAGGGGAGCCTACGCCACAGTGAGTGGCCGGTGGAGGTGATGGAAAATGCTCCCCTCACCCCCTCCCCAGGGCAGATGTCTTTGAGCCCATCTTACAAGCTGCCTGAGACAGTCCCAGGAGATGGAGCAGCCAGTCCCCCACAGCCCTGGACAGCGTGGCTCCCAGTCATGCCTCCTGGCCCCTCACGCCCACTTCTTGGGATCATATTCCTGAATAAGCTGCCTCAAGCCCTGCCTTTGGGAGCATGTGTGTGGGGGTGGTGGTGGTGGTGGTGGTGTGGGTTTTGGAGGCTGGGTTGGCCAGTTGGCTGGGCGCAGGGAGAGGAGGACCTGAGGGTCTGAGTGTCCTTTACACAGACTTTCCCATGGTCTAGTGTGAGCTCCACTCCTCCATCTGGCTTTCAGCCGTCCCAAGTGTTCAGTTCCGAGGCGTCCTGACAGCTCAGTGGTGTGAATCGCTGGCTGTTTATTACTTTCTCTGCAGGAGATTACATTTCAGCTCTTCCCACTCTGATACATTATTTACCGCCCACACACTGGCTCTGCCTCTACTAAAATCTCAGTGACATCTGTCATCTGGCATCGTCCCCTCAACTGTTCTCTTCGTCCTTGTGGATTCAAATCTTTCTTCCCAGTGGGGACTGCAGGGGGCTGTAGGGGTCCGCACTTGTTTCCTGGGCCCTGCTCATCTGGGCGCTCAGCACCTTCCAAGATACGCTGTGATATAAACGGGCAGGAAACTTGAGTCTGGGCAAGATAGCAAAGGCCTCTGGGCCTCGACTTCCTCTTCTGTAAAATTAGCTGTGTGACTTGATCTCTTTTGAGCTCCCTCCTGCTCTAAAATGCTATCAATTATCTCACTCCCACTTTTGACCCTCCAAGAAATGGATAAAAACTTCTGGTGCTCAGTATCTTGAGGCAGAATTTGATTAATCCTTTGGTTTAGGGAACCCACATTTTGCGTGTGCCCCCCAGGAAATGCCTGCATTGATGAGAGTTTCATCTTCTTGGGCCCTGGAGACAGCTCGTATTGACTCTGCCGGAGCATTTCCCGTTCGTGTTTTTCTCTCTCTAGAATTCACTCGGTGTTTTCTCTCCCTTGGCACCTTCCAAAAGCTTCAGACAGAACATAGGCCTCCAATTGCAGGGGGTCTCTTGGGCTTTAACATTCAATCCTTTCCTCTTTTTCTAAAGATCACCTATTGTCATGTCTGGGTTTGAATGGAGAGGTCACAAAATGGGACCCTAAATTCACGACTCGTTTACACACATGTGCACACACGCAGAAGTGCGGGTGTGCGCGCGCACGCGTGTGTGTTGAATTTTCCTAGGTATTGGTGAAGCGTATTTGCATTCTGGGGTGAGGGTTGTTCTTCTCTCTAACTTAGTGTAACCCAGCCCTTTCTATTCTCTCTCTCTCCTTTCCCTACAAATGGTTTGGCATCCTCTCTGCAGCCATCTCTGGGCATCATTTTTGAGTTCTTCTCTGAGCTAAAGAACACAGCCAGGCTGGAGAAGGAGAAGGAAGTATTTGGCTGTGATAGACCCGGAATAGCACCTGTCCCTCCCCAGAGCCTGAGCGCCTCCTCTTCCCACTTCAGACGGCTCCAATGGCGCTCGCTGGGCAGAGCTCCACTCCTTAATTGACCCAGACAAGGCGAGACACTCCCACCTTGTTTTGCTCCTGGATGACTTTATAAGTCTATGGAAATATATCCATGTTTCCAGGGGAGTAAACCTTTAATGATAACTATATGGGACAAATAAGAAAAGAAAAAATAAGATAAGACAAAATGAGATTCCTGTCAGTTTTGCCTGGGAAAAAGTATTTCCACATTTTTAAGGAGAGGAGCTGAGCAATTTATATAGGAGATGCTTGAGGAACAAACTGAACCTGGCTTTGTCAGGATTAGTGAAGTTGTCACCGCCGGCCCATGTAAGGGTGAGGGGGCTGCAGAAGAGAATTCCTTCGGGAAGGGTTTTCGGAATGCTGGGGCATTTTTCCTCTGCTCACTACTAACCCTGGGTGTGGGCAATGGGATTTGTGAACCTTTCTTCATGACGAGTGAAAGGCAGTTCAAGAAAACCACGTGGGGGCTTCTCATGTTCCCACTGGAGCATGCAGAATTTACAGCCTGGCGTCTGGCACTGCCCGGGCAAGATTGAGGCAAGAGAACGTGGCTGGAGCTCCATGGCTCCAGGACAAAGATGCATATTTTTTGAAGATGCCCCCTTTAGGAAGATGTCTGGGGGTTGTCTTCAAACTGATCCATTCCAAGGGGTCCACCAGAGGAGAGAGGGATCCCTAGACGGCCAGGGACAAAGGAGAGAGGAGTGGGCACCAGCCTGCTCAGCTGAAGGAGAACAAGAACGTTGAGGAACGCAGAGAACACAGAGACACAGGGATACACACAGGGAGATAGGGGCAGAGCCAGGGACAGGGAGAGACGCCAGGATGCTGAGCCCCCTGCCCTCCTGAGGCTGTCACCCGCATCCCGTCTTGGGCGGGTCACGTAGGGGAGCTAGTGAGTTGGGGATGAGGTGACTTGAAGAGCAAATGGACTGGCCACACTGTCCTGCACGGCCCCACTCTTCCTGGTAGGACCGGCCAGTTCTCCCTCACTTGCCCCTCTCTTCCGGTTGTGCTCCTGATTGACGGCCACACTTTACAGCCTACACCCCGAATGTCCTGTTCTCTCCCTTGCCATGATAACCCCCTACCTTCTGAAGCCATCAGAAGTGCACGTCTCATATGAAACCATTCCTGGACAATTCCTCCCTCTGGAATTCCTCAATGCTGGGTGAGCATTAGTGTGTCTGAGGATGGGCTGCAAGGCATGTGGTTCCCCCTGCACACCGGGCAGGGGGAGGGGGAGGGCTGCCCCCTGTCAGGTGCTATGTTGACCATCAGGGGAGGGTCTACCAGCTGGGTGTAGGGACCAGGTAGCATGACAAACCCTATTTGATTAGAACAGTGGCTGGTAGCAACAGAATCCCAAGTGAAGGCTTTGGGGTTCTGGTCCAGATCAGGAGCTGGCAGTCTCCAGGTCGGCTGTCCTCTGTGCACCTGCTGCCCCACAAATAGTCCTGCTGGTACTGAAGTCAAGCCTGGTGCCTGAGGAGACATTCCTGGGTGCTAGAATGGGTAAATAATTGACATTTTTATTACTTATTCATCCATTTCATTCAGTTCCATTTAAAAAAAAAAAACTGGGTGTGGTTGTTGTGACTCTAGGCTCCAGGTTCACACATGAGGCATAGCCGTCATGTGGGTAAAGATCTGGTAAAGATATAGATTCTCAGGACTCACGTGCAGTGTGATTTGAGAGTTTGGGGTGGGTCCTGGGCACATGTGTGATAGTAAGTTTTCCAGGTGATATGACACATGGTCCCCAGACCACTAGGTGTGTGACCAAAATCTGACCGGTTTCTATTTCACTCAAAGCCGAATGCAGGCTCTGTCTCCCCTGGTCCACCTTCCCAGTGTTCAGCAATTTAAAGCTGAGCCCGTGTGTGAGCGACTCCAGAGCAGCTGGGGTGTCAAAGTTGCAATTAGGTTTCTCCCCAGTAGCCTGACAACCAGTTATTTCAGCCTGCAGAGAGGCAGGTGGGGACCAGTCCTGACAACGAGCAGGAGGGTCTGTGAGTCACTTTCCCATCTCACTTACTGTTTGCCCACACAGAGGATTTGCTCCGTCACTTGGTAATGAAGCTATGGAATTATGCTCCCTACTCAGCACTGCCTACCGAGTAGTGTATAGGGCACGGGGAGGAGAGGAGTAATTAGGTTTTGTTTTTCATTATTGTTGGGTGATTCAGATGCGGTGGTTTTCCTGTCGTTCCTGATTTCTAGAACATATACTGGTTTGTCACATGCGCATGGAGAAGCCAGAGGATGTTTACAGTTTCTCTGCAAAATAACTTCTTTCAAAGCTGTTTTTCTTTCTGTACACAGCAGAGATTAAAAATAGAAACCATTAGTCCCAAAGGGAGTTGGGAATAGATGTTCTGGGTGCTGAAGGGCTTAGAAAGCTTAGGTAGCTTAGAAAGAAGAAGCTCATTCTATTTTTGGTAGCGCAGGTAGTATTTCCAATAGGCAGAATTAAAAAAAAATGCTCAGACCTGTGGGGATTGTGTTTCTTGGTGGCACAGATTATTCTTTGGACAGTTATTGGATAAATGACTTGGGTACCAGGTTTGCATGTGCAGAAGTTGCTCCATAGCAGATGCGAAAGTGCTTTGTACTGAGTTTTTTGGGCAGCAGATAGTTTCTAGATGACCTGTAAAGTGTCCCTTCATCGCTCAATGCTGTTATTAACTACTGCTCCCCAAACAGAACAAAGTATACCAGCCCGTTGTGGAAGTCAGATTGCATGTCGACTTCATGTGTATTATGGCTGAATGGCCTCGTTATTTGCACACACTTATAAAGAACTGGGTGCCAGACACCGTCCCAAGCACTGGAGGTACAGCAGTGACCATAACGGCACAAATTGCTGGGGTGAGTGCAGTTCAGCACCTGGGCCCTTGCTCTGCTGGTTTGGGAAGATGGCAAAACCTGAATTTCTTCATTTGTCAAATTATTTTATTGTGTTATTAGTGCTTTCCAAACTTCCCTAGTCCTAGGGCCACCAGGAATGCTGCAGAAGCAGGAGCCCCTCCCTTCACTCAGACTCTGAATGTCTGGACAGGGCATTGTCCAATGGAAGTAAGTAGGTGTGAGCCACACATGTCATTGCAAATTTTCTAGCAGCCGTAGTGTGTGAAAAGTATAAATAGCTGAAATTAATTCTAGTATCTCTTAGTTAATTTGCTATATTCAAAATCATATCATTTCAACACAATCAAAATAAAAGCATTAATGAATGATTTTGCATTTTTTTGTGTTGAGTCTTCAAAATCTGGTGTGCATTTTACACTTATAACACAACTCAGTTTGGAATAGCCACACGTCAAGTGCTCAGTGGCCACCACAATGGGTAGTGCACATGGCCTTGGAGTCTGCTCCTTTAACCGGGTGGCCCTTATAGTGGAGCAGAGTGGAGAGACCAGTCTGGGGCTCTAAGGACTTTCCAGCTCTAACAGTCTATGGGAATATCAGGGTGGCTGGGGCACTCAATGGCAGTTAGCACACGCTCATATTCTCAGAATGATCTCCTGACTCACCACACCTCCCTCTGTCCCCGCCCCTTCTTGTCCTCGATGACTTTGAAGCTGACAACAGGGCTTCCTAACATGGACATAAAGGTGCTGAAGATGATCCAAAGAAGAGAGGTGTAAATGATCGGGGGATAAAGAAGCTGTCTTGTAAGGATAAACTACAAAGAACAAAAGTTTTCAAGCTAGAAAAAGCCTGGCTGAAAAGTGAGTTGATCAAAGTCTGTGAAGTCAGGAGCCAGTGGGAAGGATGAACATGAACATTTTAAGATCCAAAAATAGCCCAGCAGCAGGGACAACCGGCGGGCTTGAAACAGTCGAATTAAGGGCAAATAATGAAAAACAAAACAAAACAAAAAAACACGTCAGGCAGCCAATACAGAAGTCAGAGAACGCATTCCCTGTGGTACAGTGAAGGCCACAGCACAGATGGGTCCCCGTGGTGTCAGGGGATGGGCTCCGCCTTCCCACGACGCCCCAGCACACTCCGCATTTCCTTACTGAGCAATCCAGATTTTAGAAACAGCAATGTCCGTCCACCATCTAACTTCACGAAACTTTACAAGGGCCTGTGCTGCAAATAGGTTTTGTTTTGGACTTTATCAAGAACCTCATTTCACGCACATAGCAATCCTCCAAAGTAGATAACTTACATCTACTCTGTGGGGGGAGAAACAGGCTGGCAGAGATTAAGTGAATCATCCACATAAACTCGGCTGCAGGTCCTGTTAGAGCTTGGTTTACATTTATTGAATTTCACTGTGTATACTTAGAGTGTACAACGTGATGTTATAAATGCATATGTGTGTATGTATATGCATGTGTGTGTACATAAACAAAGCTGTATGTAAGTATATATAAGGTAGCAGTCCCCCTTTTCCACCATTTTGCTTTCCTTGGTTTCAGCTACCCAAGGTCACCCATGGTCCAAAAAATAAGCCAGGAATGAACACTTAAACACCACACATTCTCACTCATATGTGGAAGCTAAGCTAAAAAACAGCTGACCTCACAGAAACAAAAAGGAGAACAGAGGATCCTGGAGGCTGGACAGCGGAGGAGGCGGGGGACACGGAATCAGAGGGAGGCAGGAGGAGTAAGTTCTCGCGCTCTACACCAGCAGAGGATGCCAGAGTTAACAGTGGTGCTGAGCTTCACAGACCTAGGAGGAGGTAGTGAATGTTTCTAATGATAAATGAAAAGTGTTGAATATTTGAGATGATGTATGTGCTAATTATCCTTATCTGGTCTGATCACTAAAAATCATATGTATTAGCATTGTGTGGAAGGAAGTGAGCAGTGCTGTGCCGTGGCCGTTGTGCTGTGGCCGCTATGCCATGGCCACTATGCCGTGGCTGCTGTGCCGTGGTCCATCTAGCAAATGGACCATCAGGGAGCAGTGTGGATGTGGCCAGGAGACCACCTGCACTGCAGGTGGGAGCTCTCATGCTAACAATAGAGGCGGGGGCGGGAGGGAGCAGTCAGGGTCAAGGTGAACAGGACTTCTTTTCCTGGGCTGAACGTGGATGTGTGGGGAAAAGAGGGTTAAAGGTTTTTTCCATGGGGTCTGACTAACTAGACAGACAATGGTGCCACTTCCTCCTTCTGAGTGGACCCAGGTTCTCATCATCCCCTAGTCATGGAATCTGGGTACCGTCAGATAATTGGAAAAGGTTGAACCTGAAAATACCACTTTGCCAAGGTTGTAACCAGAGAGATAAATGCCTTTGGCTCCTAATGACCTTCATAAAATATTCCAAGGTGATCACGCTCATTAGCTCTGGCAGGTAATCGATTTGGGAGAAAGAGGAGTGTGACTCAGCCTGGCTCAGGCTACCGGCACTGCTGGGTGACCTGCAGCGAGAAGGGCAATGCCAGCTTCAAAGGGGGGTCAGGAATTGGATGGGCATGTGCCCGGGGTGCAGGACCTGGCAGGCCTGCTCTTCCTGTGAGGAAGGCTTCCCACCCTCCCGGAACTCACTCACTCAGCGACAGAGTGGTCAGTAGGACCCAGGACATGTCCAGGCACCATCTCTGCTCTGGGCGAAGAGTTTGGCCAGCGGGAGGTCAGATGAGAGGACCCTGTAACATGGATCTCACTAAACCACAAGGGTAGGGCAGACCGGTTCAGAACAGTTCAGACCAGATCAGATGAGATCAGACCAGATCAGAAGCAATTTATCTCAATGGTAAAGAAAGACAGAAATTCCACAAAAGTGGTCATTAGCATCAGGAAGAGAGCGTGGGCTGATTCACAAAGAATGAGTTTCACAAGTGAAATTCCAGTTATTAAAATGTATTGGGAGGAAGAACAACCTTGTAAGACCCTGGACCTTAAGGAAGAGGTTGAAACCAAGCTGGTGATCAAAGTGGGGGGAGCAGCTCAGTTCCCAGATGGAGGAAAGGGCTGACAGAAACTGTCTGTGTGGCCCGCAGTCTAGGGACGGGGCAGAAAACCAGCCTGAGGTGTCCTATCAAATCAGAGAGAGCAGCACTGCTGACTTAGGACCCGGATGCTGTGGGCTATCCCCCTCCAAGGACGGCATTAGACTCAGACTCTGAGGCTGGTGGTTAAACACTTCTAGCTTCCAAGATCAAACAGTTGCTGGGGAAGCGAGCCAAGATCAGCCTCCATGAGTTGGAAATACAGCACCACCACAGAGGCTGGGACTTCCCTCCCCACTTAGGAACCACTATCCCAGAAAACTCAACTACAAGTTAGCGCTGCCTTTCGGGTGCCCCGTCAGTGATGCCAGCTGGGACATACATGGACCCAGGTGAATGGTGCGGCTCACTCAGCGGTAAGCAGTGACAGCAGGGTCACAGCAGGGAGACTGTATAGGGAAACGTGGCCGGAGGGAAGATCTGGGAGAAAACTGTCTTGCTTGGTGCAGGCATCTGAGACAGGATTGTCTTGAGTCCTTCAGAGCCCTGTGATCAGAGGAGCGACCCAACACAATTGTGTGATGCTTATTTCCTGCATCAGCTCAGCTGGGCCATGGTGCCCAGATTCTTGGCCAATGTTATTCCGGGCATGTCTGTGAGGATGCTTTGGAGGAGAGTACCACTTGCACCAGTAGGCTGAGGAAAGCTGGGGGCCCTCATGGTGTAGGGGGACCTTATCCACTCAATTGAAGTCTTGGCTGGAATGAAAGTCTGACTCCCGTAAGTAAGGGCATAAATCTCGGCTGTTGACCTACAAAGTGAAATGTCAGCTCTTCCTGGCTCTAAAGCAGCTGCTGCCCTTCAGACTCAGACTAGGATGTTGGCTGTGATGATTTCGCAGTTGGCAGCCTCTCTCTGTCACCTTCTGTGCATCTACCTGTCCATCTCCCCATCTCTCCCACTGGCTCTGTTCCTCTGAAGAGCCGTGCTAACACCCCTTGTTACAGCCATCAGTCAGCTATGCTCGGTGGACAGCCGCTCAATAGCTGCTAGGTTCCAAGACCAAGTGTCCCAAGGAGGGAGGGAAACAGGATTGTTCTAACACCTGACCTTGGGAGCTACTCAAGGTTTTTTCTAGCAGGGAGACCCTAAGATGACTTGTATTGAAGGGAAGGAGAATTAGAGACCCTTTCTTATGAGAGGCACGTCAGACCTTTGCAGAAATGCTTTCAAAGCACCATTCTCTCTACTTCCTGGCCACAAATTATTGCATTCCTCCCACCACTCACCTCCACTCACGATCCTCAATGTCTTCTCCGTTGTGAGATTCCACCATCAGTCTCATGTCTACAGGGCCAGTGAGCTCCTCGAGTGCACTGAGGCTGGAAAGCCCGTTCCTGCCAGAAAGGGCTCTGTGCCGTTACAGTGCCGCCTTGCAGTTTTTCTACTGCTTTAGAACAATAAGGCGCCCACCCCTCCTGTCCCTGCTATGGTCATCCACCCTTTCCTCAGTTTCAGGGACACGCAGTGAACCGTGAGCTGGGGGCACTCTCACACAACTTTTATTACAGTATACAGGGCATTGCTATAATTGTCTTATCTTTTTATTGTTGTGAATCTCTTCCTATGCCTAATTCCTAAATTAAACTTTATCAGAAGTATGCAGGCATAATAAACATTATATAGAGAGTTTGGTGCTTTTTGTAGTTCCAGGCACCTGCTAGGGGCGTCCTGGGACATGCACACCCCCGCAGGTGGGGGCACTACAGGGGGCTCCTTGCTGTGATTAGCTGTCTGCGGTGCAAGGTCAAGGACTGCCACGGGGAGCAGCGCAGGGCCTGAGAGAGCAGTACACTCTGTGCCCACGCACAGCGCAGCACTCGGCTCTGGGGAGGAGAATACCCCGGCCTCGGAGCATCCCCACGACCAGCAACTGCACCTGCTCCTGGGCCCAGCCTGGCCAGGGCCTCCCTGCCTTTGGGATTTCAAAGAAACTGGAAAATCAAAGTGGCAGCTTTGCATCTGAAGTCCCCAGACACTCTGTAGGTTCTTTTTGCAGCCAAATCAATCCTGGTTAGTAAACTGAGAAGCAAAGACCGGGACCTTGTCCTGGCTCACTAGGACCAGGGCCATCTAAGAACTTAACAAATGTTCTCTTCTCCTCCAGTCTTCCGTTTCCAGCTCCCATTCCCGCCGAATGTTTCAGAGTGCTGACACACACACACTCCCTGGAGAGGAACGTGGACTGTGTGACCCCCACGCTATGATAGTCAGATATTATGCTCTGAGCACAGGAGCTAATGACCCAAGAAGACTCTATAAACGGGGCTCTGATGAGGACAGATGACCCCCTGCTGCTGGGTCAGGAAGCCACACAGACTGAAGAGAAAGTGCTGAGGATGTGGGTGTCAATTCACCCCAACAGTTCTCAACTACCACACGTTGGGCGGTTTGAAGAGTCAGACACCCTACAAAGCATTTCATAACATTTTATCCATATTTTTCATGCCTTTGCAGAGTAGTTATTGCAAATTTGGAACTTAAAGCGCTGAAAAGTCAAATAACTTGCCTAGATTTGCACAGTGGGGTGTGAATGTGGCCTCCCTTGTGGATACTTCTCAGCTTGCCATGTGAAATTACTGACATCCATTTGACCTGGCTGTGCCTGTCACCTTCCCAGCCCTCCATGAAGTCATCCATTTGCTAAAAATAATTTCTGTGGCCGATGAGTTTTAAAGTAGCATGCTGCTACCACCCATCCTGAAAAGTCTATGGCCAGGAGCCTGAGAGGCTGGGAAGGATTCAAAGCCCCCGCTAATGCTTCAGGCTCTGGGGCTGAGGCTGCTGCTCTGATTTCTGCCTCATCCTGTTCTCAATGAGGTCAAGGGCATGCACGGGCGAATGGGAGGGGCCTGGCTCTCCTGCCGTGTCTGGGCGCCCAGGGCTCTCTGCCTGGCCACTCTCATCTCTTCTGTTCCTCACACACAGGTCAGAGGCAGAGGCATCACTCTCGGCTAACTCTTGTAGGTCACATAGGCAGGCTGCTTATCCCCTGGCAGACGATGAGAGAGAGCAATCTCTGCATCTCCCCAACACTGCCTTCCCTCATAGCCGAAAAGCCATGTCCTTCCTAGACTCTGTAACGTGAAGCCTGCCTCAAAGGGGCTTTCTGGAGGGACTCTGCAGAGTGGCCGAGAGGGACCTCCTGATCTACTGTGTCTCGGCCTTGATGAGAAGCTGGTTCTGGAGACAGCTTGAGTTTGGAGTTACCCCAAGAGAGATCTGGTGGGGAGACTCCAACCAGGTAGAACAGAGGGTCTAGTGTGGAAGGCACCCCCCCCCCCAGGAACTGAATTCTACTTTTGAGCCAGTCAGAAACTGGCTTCTGGGTAACATACTGCACCTCTGAGGACCTCAGCGTGGGGATGGTGATGCCCGTCTCATCCCCTCTGTGAGCATTGCCAAAATAAGCTCACAGAGGGAACTTGGTTGGTGAGGTTGCAGTCCCTGTCCTGCCTGTTCTGCCTGACCCCGGGCTCTGCCAGTCCACCTGCTTCCTTCCTCTCCAGGTTTCTCGTCTATACTGTCGTATCTGTGCTGTCCAAGTGAGCTGCTGGCTGTGCACCTGCTCTGGTCAGCCTGGGCACTTGGCTGGGCTGGTGTCTGCAGACTTTGTTTTGGAAACTTTTACTACTGCTCACTTTGAGAGATGGGGAAAGGCCGGAGAGGAAGATTGTCAGTAAAACAAATTGTACCACCATACATTGACTAAGGATTCTGTGAAAATAAAGGGAATTAAAGCCAACATAGTAAAGAATGTAAAAGAATGTAAAAATATATAATATTTAATCAGTAAAGAACAAATGAATAAATACAAGAAAAAAATGGATTAAATAGTCTACCAAAGTTCTAAACTTCTGATCTTCAAAAGACACACTTAAAAAAATAAAAAAGACAGTCCTCAGAGAAGGAGAAGATATTTACAATATCTTACATCGTATAAACACACACACTATGCAATTCAGAAAGTTCACTCAACTATATATCCAAGAGAAGTGAAAATATATGTTTACACAACCTTGAATGTTAATTTTCATTGCAAAATTATTCATATTCCAAAACTAAAAACAACTTAAATTAACTATTAACAGGTAAATAAATACAATGTATAAATCAATATCTATATATGTTTATCATGGAGTAGTACTCAGCCGTTTAAAAGAGTGAACCGTTGATATAAATTACAACCCCCTAGATGAGTCTTAAAATGATTATACAGAGTGAAAAACAAGACAGATGAAACAAAAACAACCTGTGTGTTTCCACTGAAACAAAATCCTGGGTAACACGAACTGTGCATTGATGAAAATCTTGATGGTGCA
Organism: Arctocebus calabarensis; assembly: GCA_963573935.1. Classification (NCBI taxonomy): domain Eukaryota; kingdom Metazoa; phylum Chordata; class Mammalia; order Primates; family Lorisidae; genus Arctocebus; species Arctocebus calabarensis. The sequence continues at coordinate 24,718 of CAUYON010065224.1, forward strand.
GGGCAGGGAGGTTTGGAGGGACAAAAGTCACGATGTTACCTTTGTGGGCGTGTGTACTTGTCAGAATGTATCAAATTAGGGACTTTAAACATTGGCAGCTTATGTCTATGTCAATTTAAGCTCCATAAAACTGTTTGAATTATACTTAAAAATGAACAGAGGAAGAAAAAAATTACACAGTAAAAGTAACATAAGAAAGGCAATAAAGAAAAAGGATACAAACAGAAATACACCAGACATATAAAAAACAAATAGCAAAATGAAACTAAGGCCCAAATAGCAACAACTACATTAGACAGGCACTGTTCCCTGCAGAGTGATCAAAAGACAGATCTGCAAGCTTGATCTAGGCTCAGCGCCTGTGGCTCAAAGGGCTAAGGTGCCAGCCATGTACACCTGAGCTGGCGGGTCCAAATCCAGCCCGGGCTCGCCAAACAACAATGCCGGCTGCAACCAAAAAAAAAAAAAAAAAATGGCCAGGCATTGTGGCTGTTGCCTGTAGTCCCAGCTACTTGGGAGGCGGAGGCAAGAGACTTGCTTGAGCCCAGGAATTGGAGGTTGCTGTGAGCTGTGTGATGCCACGGCACACTATCAAGGTGACAGCTTGAGGCTCTGTGTCAAAAAAAAAAAAAAAGCCAAGTCTAACCATAGGCTTCCAACAAGAGAAACACCTTAGAGGCAAGGACGCAAATGGGGTAATCATGAAAGAAGGAAAAAGTATTATTCCATTCAAATAGTAATTGTGGAAGAACTCAAGTGACTACACTAATATCACAGAAAATAGACTCCACGACAATAAGTATTGCTAGAGTCACAGAGGGCTAGTTCATAATAAAAAGCATCAAATATACTTTTTATATTTATACTTTTTATATTCTTATTTATTCAAGTATACTTTGAATAAGAATTGTTAACGCATAAGCATCTAGCAACAAAGTAGCAAAACACATATATGAAGCAAATACTGACAGATTTGAGAGGAAAAGCAGTTAAACAGCTTAAGTTGGAAATTGGATATGTCACATTTTTTACTTGTAGTAATAGTAATAGAACAACTAGATAAAAGAAAAAGAGTCAATAAGGATATAGAAGACTTAAAAAACACCATCAATGTTATTGACCTTATTCTAACACGGAGCTTCATCTAGGATATATCCTATTCACTGTTGTAGGCCATAAAAAAGCCTCAATAAATTAAAAATAATGAAAAAAATAGACAGTATGCGTTCTGGCCAGAACACAATTTAAAAAATTAACAACAAAAGAAAGTTTCAAATATCCCCAAATATTGGAAAAATTTAAAAAGCACACACATACTTTCAAATAGCGTATCTGTCAAGGAAAAAGAGGAAAATTAGAAAACAAACTGAATAAAATAAAAACAGCACAACAAAATGTATAGTATGTCAGTTACCAATTTATAGCCCATAGCCACTCTTGTTTATCTGCTCTGTGATAATGGAGATGGGCTTTACAAACATTTGTTTATGGCCAGTTAGCACAATGTTGAGGCTGTCAGTGAAGGGTACTGGAAAGGAAGGGCTTTCATATTTCTGTTACAGTATTTCCTACTTAACAGGATTTCTGCAAAGAACATTTCATCCATAGAAGTACTGAGTACATTGGATACTTTCCCCTCCATTCTTGAGATACTTTACTCAAGAGAATATGTCCAGGTCCCTCCATGTAAACCTAAAAGAGGTGAAGTTTCCATCTTTTTAAAGGCTGTATAGTATTCTATGGTGTACATATACCACAATTTATTAATTCATTCATGGACTGATGGGCACTTGGGCTTCTTCCATGACTTGGCTATTACGAATTGAGCTGCAATGAATAATCTGGTGTAAATATCTTTTTTGCAAAGTGATTTTTAGTCTTTTGGATATACTCCTAGTAGAGGAATTGCAGGATCCAATGGCAGGTCAATTTTTAGATCCCTGAGTGTTCTCCAAACTTCTTTCCAAAAGGAATGTATTAGTTTGAATTCCCACCAGCAATGGAGAAGTGTTCCCTTTTCTCCACATCCACGCCAACATCTGTAGTTTGGGGAACCACATCAGATGTATAAAAAAAAAATCAACACATTGTACCCCACATATGCATAAATGTATTCATAATCTATGTGTATTTGACTTAAAAACAAACAAACAAACAAACATTTTATCCAGTGCTGGACTCCTGAACACCTGGCATTTTTCTTGTGCTAGGCTGCTGCAGGGTGCAGTTTTATCTGAGTCCAACTCCTACAGAGCTTGGTTTTCTCCTGTGTTAAACTCCTGTGAGATGCAGTTTCCCACAACATCCATTTCCTGCAGGGTCTGGTCTCTCCTAAACCTGATTCTTGCAGTGGATTACTTCTCCTGGTTCTGGTTCCTGACTAAATGGTGACTTGTAGCTTCTACCAGTCTCTAGACTCCTCCCTCCCATCTGCTTCCTTTCTCTGCAGTTTTCTAGCCTGTGCTTTACAGTGAAAGACACCAGCAAGACCAGTGGCCTCTCAGCACACCAGCAAGGCTACAGACCAGTGGCCTCTCAGCACACCAGCAAGGCTACAGACCAATGGCCTCTCAGCACACCAGCAAGACTACGGACCAGTGGCCTCTCAGCACACCAGCAAGGCTACAGACCAATGGCCTCTCAGCACACCAGCAAGGCTATGGACCACTGGCCTCTCAGCACACCAGCAAGACTATGGACCAGTGGCCTCTCAGCACACCAGCAAGACTATGGACCAGTGGCCTCTCAGCACACCAGCAAGACTACGGACCAGTGGCCTCTCAGCACACCAGCAAGGCTACAGACCAGTGGCCTCTCAGCACACCAGCAAGGCTACAGACCAATGGCCTCTCAGCACACCAGCAAGACTATGGACCAGTGGCCTCTCAGCACACCAGCAAGGCTACGGACCAATGGCCTCTCAGCACACCAGTAAGAGACTTCACTGCCAGTTCCACAACACCAGGCTTCTCTGTGGATGGCTTTCTCTGACAACCCAGAGCACATATTTAAGCAAGTCCCACAAACTCACAATCTCAGCAGCTTCTCAGACATCTAGTAAGCCTTGGGTGTGCTCTCACCAAAGAGGTTTAGGCCCCAGGTGGAGTGTAAGTGAAAATGTGTTTTGTAGGGTTCTATCTTGGTCCTGAGGCTGATCTTCAGTCTTGTATTCTTGTATTCTTTTGAGTCTTCTCTTATTCTTACTAGGCATTTCTTATGCAAATCCCCTGTTAATAATCTTTAATATTAAGCATTTCCTGTTAAAGTTAATCTGTGGTTTTCTGTTTAATTATTGGATCCTGACTGATGTGTGTGGGAAGTCGATAAAGCAGTGGTTACACTGTATATAGATACACACCTCTCAAGTCTTATAATAGAAAAGAAGAAAGGTCTGAAATCATTAAGCTAAACTTCCATCTCAAGAAGTTATAAAAAAGAGCAAATCAAACTCTAAGTAAGTAGATAAAAGAAAATAAATAATAAAGATGAGAGAAGAAATAAAATAGAAAACAATTAGCAAAGTATCTCAAGAATGGAAGAAAAAGTATCCAATGTACTCAGCCCTAATATGAAGCTAATTTATAGCTTTCATATGAAGGCTAAAACCCAATTATAGCACAGGAATACAGGGATAGGGGAAAGGGAGGGGAGGG
>CAUYON010065225.1:0-10734 GCA_963573935.1 Arctocebus calabarensis
AAAAAAAAAAAAAAAAGAAGACTCTAAAGACAATCATAGCAGCAAAAAAAAGTAGATCAATGGAAACTGACTAAATTAAAAAGGTTCTCCATAGCTAAGAAAAAACCAATAGAGTAAACGAACCTATACAATGGGAGAAAATACTTGCATGCTATATATTTGATACAGGGCTAATAACTAGAATCTATAAAGAACTCCTGCAAATAAGCAAGAAGACATACAACGACCCTATTAAAAAGTGGGCAAAAAGCATGAACAAAGAAAAGAAGAAAAATAGCCAGTAAACATATGAAAAATAAATGCTAAACATCTCTGATTGTCAGGAAAATATAAATCAAAACCACAATGAAATATCACCTACCTCCAGTGAAAATGGCTTTTATCCAAAGTCCCAAACAACAGAAGTTAATGTGGATGTGGAGAGAAAGGAACACTCACACGCTATTGGTGGACTGCAAACTAACGTAAACTCTATGGAAAACTGTATGGTGACACCTTGAAGAACTAAAAGCAGACCTATTATTTGACCCAGCAATCCCACTACTGGGTATTTATCCAAAGGATAAAGTCATTCTATAAAAAAGACACTTGCATTCAAATGTTTTATAGCAGCACAATTTATAATCGCAAATATGTGGAAACAACCCAAGTAGCCATCAATACCTGAGTGGATTAATAGAATGTGATACATGTTTACCACAGAGTATTACTCAGCCATCAAAAAAAAAAGGGTGAACTAATACCTTCTGTAACCTGGATGGAACTGGAGACCATCCTCCTAAGTGAAGTATCACAAAAATGGAAAAACAAACACCATATGTACTCACTTTTAAATTGGAATTAAATGATCAACACACATGTGTACATATGGTAGTAAATTTCAATGGACATCTGCCAGGGGGATGAGGAGTAGGAAGATGTGGAGATATTCACACCAAACAGGTACAAAGCACACTATCTGGGGATGAACACAATTATAATCTTGATTCAAACTGTACAAAAAGCAATGTATGCAGGGTGGTGCCTGTGGCTCAAAGGAGTAGGGCGCCGGCCCCATGTATCAGAGGTGGTGGGTTCAAACCTGGCCCTGGCCAAAAACTGTTTAAAAAAAAAAAAAAAAAAAAAAGCATTGCATGTAACCAAAACACTCGTACCCTGTAACATTCTGAAATTTTAAAAAATAATTTTTTTTTAAAAGAGTGTGATTTTTATTTCATATTTTAAGGACACTCAAGCAACATTGTAATTTATGTTAAAACACTTGCTTTTCGTCTGGGCATCTAGAATTTTGGTATGTGTGTAGAGTGTGCTTATGTGACCAGTCCCCAATAAAAACCTGGAGTACTGAGTCTCTTATGAGATTCCCTGACAAACAACATTTTATGCGTTGACACAATTAGTTGCTGAGGAATTAAGCTTGTCCTATATGACCCCTCTGACATTTGAAGTTTGCAAATGGTTTTCCCCTGAACACCAAGTATCTTTTCTCTTTGTTGATTTCATTTTGCATTTGTCACTGTAATAAATGATAGCAGTGAATATAACCATATGGTAAATTATCCTGCAAGTCTTCCAAGCAAAACCTGAACTTAGGGGTGATCTGTGGATTGTCGACACAACTGCTATCAGAAATGGGTTGCAAAAGAAAGGAAGAAAACAGGAGGGTGACCAACATTGCTTTAGTGGCTACATAATCATTTGTGGATGACACAGCAGCTGAGAGCTTCAGCCTGCCAAAATGATCTATCTTTTAAATTATCTATGAAATTTGAAAATGACAGACACAACTCTTTTGGGATTAGAGCTATCTCATTTCCTGGGCTATTTTTGGATATCTTTGGCTTCTATTCTCATATCCAGGTAAGAAAAGGTTCAGAAGTTCCCAAATGTGAGTTTTAGATGAATAAAAAATATTAAAAATATGGATCTCTCCTCTGTTACTTGAAAAATAACAGCTAAATCAAACAGTTAAATCAGTAACTCCAACAGGAAAAGCTAGTGGTACAGAACTTTCTTACTTTTTTCTGTTGCTGAAGGGACTGAAATTTAAACTCCGTTGAGTACTTGAAACAGAGTTAAGTCTATATAATTGATAATGTTTGCTATGATTTTACCTACTAGTGCCTCAGTAAAAAGAGAGACAACATGAAAACAAAGAAAATCTGTTAGAGTTTTTTTTTTTTTTCTTTGAGACAGTCTCACTCTGTTGCACTGGGTTCAGTGCCATGGTATCATCACAGCTCACAGCAACCTCAAACTTTTGGGCTCAATCAATCCTGTCAATTCAGCCTCCTTAGCAGCTGAGATGACAGGCGCCTGCCACCACACCTGGGTAGTTTTTCTTTTCCTTTCTTCTTTTTTTTTTTTTTTTGAGACAGAGTCTCACTTAGTCGCCCTAGGTAGAGTGACATAGCTCACAGCAACCTCAAACTTTGAGCTTGAACAATCAACTTGCCTCAGCCTCGCGAGTAGCTGGGACTACAGATGCCCATCATTATTCCTGCTAGCTTTTCTATTTTCAGTAGAGTTCCAGCAATTCACCAGCTTCAGCCTCCCAGAGTGGTAGGATTACAGGCAAGAGCCACCACACCAGCTAGTTTTTCTATTTTTATTTTATATAAATACATACATACACACGTTATGGCGCCAGCCACATATACCCAGGCTGGCGGGTTTAAACCCAGCCTGGGCCAGCTAAACAACAATGATAACTGCAACCAAAAAATAGGCGGGAGTTGGTGGGCACCTATAATCCCAGCTACATGGGAGGCTGCGGCAAGAGTTGGAGGTTGCTGTGAGCTATGATGCCATAGCATTCTACCAAGTGTGACAAAGTGAGACTGTCTCAATAAATAAATAAATAAATAAGGCGCCGCCTGTGGCTCAAAGGAGTAGGGCGCCGGCCCCATATGCTGGCGGTGGCGGGTTCAAACCCAGCCCTGGCCAAAAACTGCAATAAATAAATAAATAAATAAATAAAAATAAACCTTATGTTTATCGGGATGTGTTTTAACTGGCTAATCTATGGCTATTAAAAGGTATAACTGGGGTCATTACCAGAGGTCAGTCTTACCCTGCTACATGGGGGGACTACTGACAATAATTTTGCTGGGAAGAAATTTTGGCCAAGGGCCAAGAGTTAACACAGATCTGTGAAATGTCCTTAGAAAAGCCTGAATGTAAGATTAGCTCTTGGCTGGTAATACAGAACTCCAACAGTCAACAGTTTATTACCTATACATAAAACTTTCCTGACATGGTAGAATGGCTCACTGTATGTAAGCTGTATAAATACTCATTTTGGTACATGCCAGACATAGACTACCTATGTTACCAGCCCCCCTAAAAACCCTGGGCACTCAGTCTCTACCAGCTCTTCTGGTACATAACATATTACATATTGTCAATCTTTCTGCGGGAAAAAGTAAGTATGCCCTATGTGACTCCTCTGGGAAAGGACACTTAGAAGCTTGTGTTTGTTTTTTCTCAAACTTCAACCCACGTACCTTTTCCCTTTGCTGATTCTGCTTTGTATCATTTCACTAGTCCTGTGAGTCCTCTAGCAAATCACTGAAACTGGTGGAGGTCTTGAAGACCCCTAACACCACACTAGTAGTAATTTTTAATAGGTAAATGATCTAGAGTTGTAGGTGGATACAGAAAAACATCACCAAAAATTCCTTTATATTAGCAAACAGAATTAATGGATTACTTACGAAAACAGATCAAACCACTGTTGTTTTGTAACAGATTCCTGGCGTAAAAGCTTCAAAACAATTGGGCGCATGAAATCCCATTTGTCTTCAAACTGAAGAGAACCTTTATTCTTAAAAAAAAAAAAAGATAAGATAAAAAGATAAAAGATAGTTAAATTTAAATGCAGTTAAATCAAAAAAATGTCCTAAAATTTTTATCTTCTAAGAGATACCTAGAGAAATGCAGGGCTCAAATATCAAAGAACCAGTTTTCCATACTAGAATCCCATAGGCTTAATCTATTTTTAAGAAATCACAGGAAGACACCACAGAAGAGAAGAACTGTACAAAAGTGTGTAGTGAAGAATTTGGTCTTTTGGTAGATAATCTCAGGGCCCTTGGAATGTTATATCTGGTAAGTGTGTCCTGATCCAATGGATAGAACAGAGGTCCTCAAACTACGGCCGGCGGGCCACAAGCAGCCAGCCGAGGACTTTTATCCGGCCCGCCGGGTGTTTTTGCCTCTACTGCCTGTCCTGTTTAGCAACGGACTCATCCCAGGCCCACAAAATCTGTTAGCAGAAAAACCATTGGTTGCATTCCCAAACAAAACATGTGTGGATTCACTAGAAAAGTTACAAAAGGAGTTCCAATTTAGATTTAAAGAGCTTCATCTCCATGAACAGGACAAACAGCTTTTCCATAACCCATTTTCTATTGACACTGAAAATGTGGAGGTCAGTCCCTGAAGTCACCGCCCTGGCCGCCCCTCTGCCAGCTGCTCTGGCGCCACCCGCAGGTGGGAGCCAGGCGCTGACGGTGTGGCAGGGACAGCCGAGCACTCCTGTGGCTGCGGCTCTGCGCGGGTGGTGGCTTTTCAGCTTCTCCACGGGGCTGGCCTGCGGCGCCCGGATGCTCTAAGAACGCTTCCACTGTTGCTCGGAGGACACAAGTAGTAGGGTTTGTGAGAAGCTGGAAGTATTTCTTTATATTCCTTCTCTTAGTTTTTCAAAGAAACATCAAGAAATCATGAACAACATTAGGAATGAAGAGTTTGACTGCCACTTGCTTGATGAAGGTTTTACTGCCAAGGACATTCTGGACCAAAAAAATCAATGAAGTTTCCTCTTCTGATGATAAGGATGCCTTCTATGTAGCAGACCCTGGAGATGCTCTGAAGAAACACTGAAGATGGCTAAAAGCTCTTCCTCATGTCACTCCCTTTTATGCAATCAAATGTAATGACAGTAGAGCCATTATGAAGACCCTCGCTGCCACTGGAACGAGATTTCACTGTGCTAGCAAGACTGAAATACAATTGGTGCAAAGTCTCGGGGTACCTCCAAAGAGGATTATCTATACAAATCCTCGTAAAAAAGTGTCTCAAATTGAGTACGCTCAATACCTCAATAATGGGGTGCAGATGATGACTTTTGACAGTGAAGTTGAGTTGATGAAAGTTGCCAGAGTACATCCAAAGGCCAAGATGGTTTTGCAGATTACCACTGATGATTCCAAAGCAGTCTGTTGACTCCGTGTTAAATTTGGTGCCATACTCAAAACCAGCAGACTTCTTTTGGAACGGGCAAAAGAGCTAAATATTGATGTCATTGGTGTCAGCTACCACGTAGGAAGTGGCTGTACTGATCCTAAGACCTTTATGCAGGCAATCTCTGATGCCCGCTGTGTCTTTGACAACGGGAGCTTAGGTTGGTTTCAGCATGTACCTCCTTGATATTGGTGGTGGCTTTCCTGAATCTGAGGATGTGAAGCTTAAATTTGAAGAAATCACTGGTGTAATCAACCCAGCATTGGACAAGTACTTTCCATCAGATTCTGGAGTGAGAATCATAGCTGAGCCAGGCAGATATTATGTTGCACAGCCTTTACACTTGCAGTTAATATCACTGCCAAAAAAATTGTATTAAAGGAAGATAGACTCTGATGATGAAGATGAGTCCAGTGAACAAACCTTTATGTATTACGTCAATGATGGACTATATGGATCGTTTAATTGCATCCTTTATGATCATGCTCATGTAAAGCCTCTTCTGCAAAAGAGACTTAAACCAGATGAGAAGTATTATTTATCCAGCATATGGGGACCAACATGTGATGGCCTTGACTGGATAGTTGAGCACTGTGACCTGCCAGAAAAGCATGTGGGCGACTGGATGCTCTTTGAAAGCATGGGTGCTTACACTGTAGCTGCTGCTTCTACTTTCAATGGATTCCAGAGGCCAACTATCTACTATGTGATGTCTGGACTGACGTGGCAACTTGTGCACCAAATCCAGAACCCCGACTACCTACCCAAAGTAGAAGAGCAGGATGTTGGCACTCTGCTTGGGTCTTGTGCTTGGGAAAGTGGAATGAAACGTCACCCAGCAACTTGTGCTTCAGCTAGTATTAATGTGTAGATATCATTCTGTAGCTGTTAACTGCGAGTTTAGCTTGAATTACAGGATTTAGGGGGACCATTTAACTTAATTATTGCTAGTTTTGAAATGTTTTTGTTAAGAGTAGGGTTGGCACAGATGTAGCAATATGTAAGGAGATGGGGTCACACTTATCTGTGTTCCTATGGAAACGATTTGAGTATTTGTTTTATATATATTTTTATTCACTTTTCAGACATGCTATAAAAGAGCACCCCTCTGCTGCTCAATAAGCATTTGTAGCTTGTACAGAATGGGCCAAAAGCTTAATGTTGTGACCTGTTTTAAGAATAAAGTATCTTGAAATTAAAAAAAAAAAAAAAGAAAGAAAATGTGGATATAATTTACCAAATAGAACTAGCTGAACTACAGAATTGTGACTCTCTGAAAGACACATTCAAGTCAAGCATCCTTCCTAATTTCTATGCATCTCTCCCCTCTGAGACATATCCTAATCTCAGGAACCATCCACTCAAAATGGCAACCATCTTTGGCAGCACTTATGTCTGTGAACGGACTTTTTCCAGAATGAAACATCTGAAATCTCCAACCAAATCTAGACTAACTGATGCACACTTGCATCACTTGTTACAACTAGCAGTGACAAATATGGAACTGGACATTGACCATCTCATTAGCCAAAAGCAGGCTCACAGTTCCCATTGAAATACTGGTAAGTTTGTTGATTTAACTTTATTTGTTCTTCATTTTAAATATTTTATTTCTTCCCATTTTGTTTTTTTTACTTCAAAATAAGATATGTGCAGTGTGCATAGGAATTTGTTCATAGTTTTTTTTTTTAAACTATAGTCCGGCCTGCCAATGGTCTGAGGGACAGTGAACTGGCCCCCTGTTAAAAAGTTTAAGGACCCCTGGGATAGGATAACGATGTGATTTGAGGAGGAGACTACCCATGCCTGTATGGTCCTTAGGGTAGGGATTGATCAGTTACAGTGGGTGTGTCCGATCATGCTGCATCAGTCAGCCTGGAGACTGAAATTATCCACGTGAGCAATTGTTCACACCTATGGCAACAAGCTCCACAAAAACTCCGCACAATGGAGGTTGGATGAGCTTCCCTGTTGTAGTTCTCATTTGAGCTTCCCCTCTTTGGTAGTACTATCACACATTGATGCCAGGAGAGAAATGCATCCTGACTACACAGGGAGAAGACAAGAGAAGCCCTGTATTTGGAACCCTCCTAGACTCTTGCCCTATGAGTCTGTTCCTTTCACTGATTTTACTCTGAATCCTTTCCCTGTAACAAAGCATAACTATAAGCACAGCAGTTTTCACTAAATTCTTTGATAATCCATTAGGATTACCTGACAGTAGTTTTGGGAACACTTCAAAATTGCAGATGGTGTCGTAAATGAGAGTGATCTTATGCTTTTTTCCCCCCTAATATTGAACCACTTTCACATTCCTGGGATAAACTGTATGATTATGATTATTTACTTGAGACAGGGTACCTGTACCTTCTGATTTTGTAGTTGTTTTAAAGTCCTCATAAAAAGTGTATTTGAAATCTACACAAACTCTGAAAACTGAAGGGGGAAAAACATGGAAAGATAATTGGCTCAGAATATGGTAGTTAGTGTCTTTAGTCCCAGATATTCAGAAGACTGAGAAGGATTACTTGTGCCCAGAATTCGAGGTCAGTTATGATTGGGCTGCTGCACTCCAGCCTGGGTGACAAAGCCTGGTGACACTGTCTCAAATAAAACAAAATCCAACAAGGAAAGATAGCCATCTTATTTTATAATGTTAACAAAACCCTGACACCAGGGTGGCGCCTGTGGCTCAGTGGGTAGCGCGCCGGCCCATATACTGAGGGTGGCGGTTCGAACTGGGCTCTGGTCAAACTGCAATAAAAAATAGCCAGGCATTGTGGTGGGTGCCTGTAGTCCCAGCTACTCGGGAGGCTGAGGCAAGAGAATCGCCTAAGCCCAGGAGTTGGCGGTTGCTGTGAGCTGTGATGTCACTGCACTCTACCGAGGGTAATAAAGTGAGACTCTGTCTCTAACCAAAACCAAAACAAACAAACAAACAAACCCCCTAACACCAAACTGCTGAGAACAGCACAAAAAATGGAAACTCTAGGCCAATTCCACCAGAAAACATAGATGCAAAAATCTAAATAAACATTAGCAAATCAAAGAGGAATATCCCAACAATGAACCTCATAATCATACATAATTACATACCCCAGAAATGCGAAAGTGGTTCAACATCAGGAGGAAAAAAGCATCAATACACTACCAAAAAGAAAGGAAGAGTCCAGGCACAGCAGCTCACACCTGTAAACCTAGCACTCTGCAAGGCTAAGGCTAGAAGATTGCCTGAGCTCAGGAATTTGAAACCAGCCTTAAATTTCTCCAAATTCTGAGCAAGAAAGAGACCCCATCTCTGCTGAAAATAGAAAAATTAGCTAGGCATTGTGGCAGGTGCTTAATAGTCCTAGCTACTCAGGAGGCTGAGGCAAGAGGATCACTTGAACCCAGGAATTTGAGGTTGCTGTGAGCTAGACTGATGCCATGGCATTCTTATCAAACCTAAGCAACAGAGTGAGAGTCTGCCTAAAAAAATAAAAAAGAAGAAGAAAGGGAGAAAGAAACTCCCATATATGTTACATGCTAGTCATTAGTGCTATTCCTTTTCAAGTTAAGCAAGGACATGTAACTTGTTTGGGCCAACAAATTTCAATGAAAGTCATCACTTTTTTAATACACCAGCACCAATCACTTCCTGAAGCTCATGATTGTTTTTACTATGTACATGTTATTGAACATAGTGCTCACTTCTACCATAGGTTCTTAACCTAAGGTTCATATATTAACTGCATATACCTATAAACTCCCTGAAATTATAACCCTGAAACAGTTTCTCAACATACAGATTCCTAAAACCCATCTCAGGTCTACTGGATCAGAATCTCTTGGAGTTAGTTCAAAATCTGCATGCTTATCAAATTAATGATAAAAATACATAAAAATGTTAGAGGGTTTATGACTCAAAAAGATTAAGAACCATGGATTTCCAGTCTGAGCCAAAGTGAGATCCTGTCTCTAAAAATAGCTGGACTTTGTGGCAGGCGCCTGTAGTTTGAGCTACTCAGGAGGTTGAAGCAAGAGAATCACTTGAGCCCAGGAGTTTGAGATTGCTGTGAGCTATGATGCCGTAGCACTCTACTGAGGGCAAGAAAATGAGAAAAAAATTAAAAAAAAAAAAAAAAGAACCACGGACTAACATCATACTCCTGCAAATGCTGCTTATATCCATAAACATAGTTCATCTTAAAAGTTATACTGGTGGGCCCCAGGTATATGCTTCTATTACACAATAGTCTTCCTATAAGGACTCATGGGAAATATTCACTCAAAACTTAGTAATAAGATCAGCTATGCTTCTCTCCTGAACAGTTAACTTTGTTTTTACTGTTAACGTAGTTAACTTTGCTCTCCTCTCAGAACTGGCTAATGAGAAATTCAGAGTCCTATTTGTGATCCTGGGGCATACATACTTAGTGTACTAACCTTGTGTGTGGCTTCACATTAATTTTCCTGCTTTTAATATTTTTTGTAATCCTCATCTACTCTTTTACTTTTCCTTCTGAGGAAAAGGTATGAAAATAAATAAGAAAGAACAATGGAAAGAACATACAAATCCTTTATGACCATGATACAGAAAATCCTTTGATACATACAAATCCTATGATACATATAAATCCTTTCTTTACTATGATACAGAAAATCAGAATTTCAGAACACCCTGTTAACAAGGATCATTTCTAATTTCAACTAAGTCTATTTCCATGAGCACTTCTGATGATTTATAAAATTAAACACAGTGTTAAGTCCTCCATTTAGGGATGTCCAATCATACTGGAAGAAGAGTTGTCTTGGACCACACATTAAATACACAATCACTAAGGAAAGCTGGTGAGCACAAAAAAGGTCTGCACAGGGTGGCACCTTGGCTCAATGGTTAGGGTGCCGGCCCCATATACCAAGGGTGGCAGGTTCAAACCCAGCCCTGGCCAAACCGCAACAAAAAAAATAGTTGGGCGTTGTGGCAGGCGCCTGTAGTCCCCGCTACTCAGGAGGCTTAGGCAAGAGAATTGCCAAAGCCCAGGATGTGGAGGTTGCTGTGAGCTATGTGCCGCCACAGCACTCTACCAAGGGTGATAAAGTGAGACACACTCTACAAAAAAAAAAGGGGGGGGGTCTGGGCATAGTATCATGATATCTGCCACCAAGGAAAAGCAAAAAAAATCCTCATATAATCTGCATGTGCCCGTTGGCTGCAGGCTGGACTCCCCTGAAAGGTACAGAAGACTCGAGTAGCGAGGGCGGCTCCTGTGGCTCAGTGAGTAGGGCGCCGGCCCCATATACCGAAGGTGGTGGGTTCAAGCCCGGCCTCGGCCGAACTGCAAAACAAAACAAAAAAAAAAATAGCCAGGCGCTGTGGCAGGCGCCTGTAGTCCCAGCTACTCGGGAGGCTGAGACAAGAGAATCGCTTAAGCCCAGGAGTTGGAGGTTGCTGTGAGCAGTGTGACGCCACGGCACTCTACCCAGGGCGATAAAGTGAGACTCTGTCTC
>CAUYON010065226.1:0-21384 GCA_963573935.1 Arctocebus calabarensis
TGTGGCTCAATGGGCTAAGTCGCCAGCCACGTACACCTGAGCTGGTGGGTTCGAATCCAGCCCGGGCCTGCCAAACAACAATGATGGCTGCAACCAAAAAATGGCCGGGCGTTGTGGCGGGCGCCTGTAGTCCCAGCTACTCGGGAGGCGGAGGCAGGAGACTCGCTTGAGCCCAGGAATTGGAGGTTGCTGTGAACTGTGATGCCCCAGCACTCTATCCAGGGTGACAGCTTGAGGCTCTGTCTCAAAAAAAAAAAAAAATGGTTGCTTAGGGCCTACCTTTAGGTAATTATATTTATATAACAAAATCCAAGCCAAAAGTATTAAACAGAACTAGCCTGTTGGGTGCTTAGAATACATCTAAGAGCATTGAGTTCAGGGCAACAGAAGCAGCAGCTTGGGCTGCCCAGGAACCCGCCCCCTTGCTCACATCCTGCTTCCAGGTCAGATGTTCTGAGCCTCCAGTCTTTCAACCCTTTCTCTTTGCCAAACTCTTCACGCAAAAAAGCATCTGGTATGAGCATAAGATACTACATTACTTCTCCTGGGGTTGCTTATTTTTGAAGTCTTACCTCTTACTTTGTATACAGTTAATTACAGATATTTGTGAGTAGAAAAAGGAGACCATATTGAAAGGATTATGTTCACCCAGCGCCTTGTCTGGGTGCTTAGTACGATGTGGCAAGTGGGAAATGCTTAGTGACCGCTGACTGGCTGACCGCTGGGGTACTCCTCACATATTAGCTGCTTCACCAAGGAAAACAAGGTAGGAAATTTCCCATCTTCAAATAATGCTGGAGACGGAAGAATATGTTAGAGACCATCTTTTTTGATTCCTTCACTTTGCAGGTTAGAAAACTGATGGCTAGCAAGCGAGGACCAGGAGCCCAGGCTAGTCCATCTGTAAAGAACTCAGATCTCCTGATCAAAATCCCTTTTCCACTATGCCACATGTTATTTCCTGCAGAGCACTCAACACAATCTCTGGTGCAGAAGAAAAAGGTGTATAGTTTGTAATAAAAAAAATCTAGGCTGTCATATTTTGATTCTCATTGTCTCTGGTTATCCTGTACCGTAACAGCAGTCCAGCCCTAGTCCTTGAAACACTTTATAGCCTTGCCATTGGTCAATGATTTAAGCTTTTGCTTTGCTTTCAAAGATACTAATCTCCTATCCACTGTGTTCTGTTTGCATTTCATCATGCATACCTTTTTGTTGGCACAGTTGAATGTATCATCTTTCACTGAGAGCTTGACATCTGATATTTTTCATCAACTTTTGCCAGAGGTATGTTCTATTTACATTTGTTCTCTGGCCTTACCAACATATAACTACAAAACGAAATTACATTTCCTTTAATAACCATATTATGATGAGTTAGAACTGTTACATATTCAACTACAGGGAATACAGTCTGTTTACCAAGTTCTATCCGGGAATGTTTACACATTCTACAAATGAGATTATCTTCAGAGGTTTCATCAATCTTTTGTTTTATACTTTTCCTGCAGAGATGCTTCTTGTTCCAATCCAGATCACCTCCTGATGTTCCAAGCATGCAATATCTCTCCAGCTACTATTCCTTCACCCTAGCCCGCCCATTCTCAGCAGGGGTGAGATGGAACCCAACGGGGGTGAAAAATGGTTCAGGGGGTGTGTGAAAATATCTTACACTTTTTATGTATAAAGCACAGATGTGCAAATAATATATAAACAGACATATAGACTATCTGTGATATTAAAATTTTATGAGGGGGGTGGCTAAGGGGAAATATGTCTAATGAGACTTCTTCAAGGGTTGATAATGGAAATAAAGTTGAGAAACACGACTCGAACCCTGTATCCCAAATATGGAAATAGCACCGGTCCTTCCCTTAACTTATTCATAGGTGTTTTGAAAGATTTTACTGAAGATTTTGGTAGTTACAGAAGATGAACGTCATGGTTAGTGCTGACTGTGGCCCCCCTCATTCCCTGTCCTCTCGCAGGGTACCCCGCACCACCCTCCCTGCCCAGCCCCTGGTCTGCTTGCTCTTTTTGGTGGCAGTATCTTCTCCTCGGGACAGTTTTGAACATGTCCATGCTTTAGATTTCACAATTCCCTTTGCTAATATTTTTTCTGTCTTGGAGCTGTGACTTTGGAGGTGATTAACCCTGGGAATTCCCACTCCTTCCTGGGTACTCGCTGCTCAGTAATGGGTGAACTGGTCTCACGGCTTCCGAAAGGAAACTCCTATTGACATACCGTCGTCTGATGCAGTGGAGTTTCTACGTCTGTGATGTACGGTCTTTCTCCGGAGATCACAGACTTATTCTGATTTCTATTGTAACATCAATAGTTCCACATAGGCTGACACGAGTAAACCCAACCCAATACCCTTTTGGTTGCTTTTCTTTCTTTCTTTC
Organism: Arctocebus calabarensis; assembly: GCA_963573935.1. Lineage (NCBI taxonomy): Eukaryota > Metazoa > Chordata > Mammalia > Primates > Lorisidae > Arctocebus > Arctocebus calabarensis. The sequence goes on from CAUYON010065226.1 coordinate 2,407, forward strand.
TTTTTTTTTTTTTGTTTTTAGAGAGAGAGTGTTACTTTATCACTCTTGGTAGAGTGCTGTAGCATCACAGCTCACAGCAACCTCAACTCCTGGGCTTAGGTGATTCTCTTGCCTCAGCCTCCCGAGTAGCTGGGACTACAGGTGCCCGTCACTACGCCTGGCTATTATTTTGTTGCACTTTGGCTGGGGCCGGGTTTGAACCCGCCACCCTCAGTACGTCGGGCCGGCGCCCTGCTCACTGGGCCACAGGCGCCGCCCCCTTTTGGTTTCTTTTCCATCTGATATGTGATCATATAGGCAAGATCTCCCAGTCATCTCAATGATCCTAGTGCCCAGACTCTCAAATAAACATTTAGAAAATGGTCAAGAAATTCTTTGCCAAAATGTAGCAGTTAGTTTTAAATCTTCTTTTAAATTCCATCCCAAGAGCATCCCAGCCGAGTTGTCACTTGTGCAGGTAGTTAAACGATTGTTTTATGCTATTTCAAGTCAAAGTGTGCCCTGATGATAACCAGTCGGTTAACCAGCTGGTCTCCGTTTGCCTGGCACTTTCTTACTCTTACACCAAAAGTCCTGTGTTCCAGGACAAACCAAAATTATTGATCACCCGAATTTCTAGCTTAGTTTAGTGACTCCTTGGAGACTGCCCTGGTAGCAAAACATCAACAGGTATCGTCAGGGTCTCCTGCGGTACAGTGCTGGGTTCATTTCCTTGATGTTCTTTCTATTCTTCCTTATTCCATCCTCACTGTTAGAAATCAAAGGTATACAGCAACATTTTTCATATATAGCAAGGTAAACATTTTCTCTTATAATCGATATGTGAACACACATCTCTTTTAGAAACTAGACATTTAAATGGTCATTTTGTAACAAGTTTCTGTGCTAGAAGATGCTATCATTTCTGACAGTTAAAAGTGGTGAATCATCTTACCTGGTGATCATAGTTTGCTGGTTGTCAAAAAATTTTTTTTAAATATTGTGTGGTTATTTCTTAGCCTTCTGCCCCTCCTTGTGAATACCACTGTGGTGTCTCCTGAGAGACCCAGTATGTTAGGGCATGTCCATTGAAAATGGAAGCTGTATAATCTATTACAATGCAAAATAGAAATCAACTTCGTGCTGTGGGTAGCATTGAAACAAGCTTGTTACATTTATAAAGATTGCTCTGATAAGAGCATCCCCAGTTGACCAACATATGGGCACTGATGAGGCGATGTGTCTTCTCATTTAATTTATAGTTGGAACGTCCACCTTGGAGGTTTAACTAGCTTTTCAATGGTACATTTTGCACCTGTTCAGTGTAACTAATTCCAGAGACTATTTTCTTTTTTATCCTGTAGAATTATCCAGAGAGGCCAATTAAAAAAAAAAAAAAAACAATTCGGGGAAATAGAAATGTGTTGTATCCCGGAGGTTATGAGATAGAGAGCAGGAGGGAAAATGAATTCGTCTTTGAATTTGCTACTGTAATTTCAAAAATAATGTTTTCCATATATAAAAAAAATTGGCACACACTTTAGGAAGCTTTAGGAAGCTTTTAATGAACTTAAAAAAATCTCTATTAATTCCTAATGGATATCACTTAGGTATTTGTGAAGTTTCTACTGTGTAGATTAATGGCTACAGACAACTCTTCCTTCTTTTTTCACCAGAAAGAATAGAGTTAAATATCTCATAATTTCCACATCAAAATAATAATGTTAAAAGATTGCAACCTTGATATAGAAAAAGCAAAACCCACTTTCACTGAAACTTTGAACAGAACCTTTATCTAGAGGTAAGTAGGAGATGCCCTTATTTCTGTTTTATAAATGGAGAGCCTATAACTCAAAGACACTGTGAAAGCTCTTGAACTTCGTAATTGACCAACATGTCTGAAACATGATAAAGTTGGTTCTCATATCCCTCAGAGCTATCTAGTAGGGAAATGGTCTCTCTTTATTTTGTTTTGTTTTGAAAAATATAGTTTATGAAGTTTTATTTTCTGGTAGTTCTTTAGGGTAATGTTCAAACATAGCCACAATAGAAGCCCAAACATCAGGTATTAGATAGAAATTCTGCAAGTAGAGGACAGAATGAAGTTATAGATTTATAAGTCAGAATAAGTGGAGTATTTGTGCTCTTCAAAGTTTCAGTGAAAGTGGTTTTTACTTTTGCTGTATCAAGATTATAATCTTTTAACTTAAATTATTTTGAAATGCTTAAAAAGCAGTCTCCTCATCTATGACCTTATTCAATTATTGAAACAGATTTTGGTACTATGGAATTAAATCTGTTCAATTACGTATGATACTATGTAATTTTTCTATTCTTATTAGAAAAAAATTATAGCACCATAATTGCATAATGTAAGTGCTCACATTTAATTAAGATAAAATTATAGATTATTTTAATATTTAATTAAGAACAAGGGACTTGGCTACACTAAAGTTCTGACCAAATGAGTAAGTTAAACTTAATGTGATTAAATTTCATCCCATTCAATCTCATAATTTCAGATCCTAAAAGAATTGTGGCTGTGTTATTTCAATAATCCAGTCATGATGTAGGTTTTCTCTTTTTCTTCATTTGATTAGCCAAAAGGTCAAGAAGCAATTCTTTTTTTTAGTTTATAGAGCTCAGTCAATAAATTAATAAGTTCAACACTCAGAACTTTAGACCAATTGAGGTTTGATAAACTAAGCAAGTTTTATAAGATACTCAATTTTTTTGAAGTTTTGACATATGCCCATTGTTTCTTTATCTTTTTTGCTATTTCCTTTAGCTAAAAGATACATTTGAGGTATGGTTTGGAGGGAGGGGATGCAAAGAATATTCTTTAAAATAAGTTTTATAGTGAAATAAACTTTGCTTTAAGAATTTTATAACATTTTTCTGAACATTAATGGGAACATCTTAGCATACTGGGAAGCCAGAATTGGGAAACTGGTTCATCATTTTAGTGGCTTGGTTATTTAAACTCTGCCAATTCTCAAAAGAATGTAAGGTGGCTCACACATATTTCCAGATACAAAAGGATGGTAAATGAATTGGGAAATTGAGGCAATAGGAAAGTTAGAAACGTTATTAAAGAAATCTTAGTAAATTGCAGGAAAATGGGATTCATCTCTATACCAATGTTTCTTAACCTTGGCTGATCTCTGGGATCACCAAGAGGGCTTTTAAAAAAATATCAATGCCTCAGACCAGTTATGTCAGAATTCTGAGGGTGGGGCTTGGGTATTGCTTCTTTCAGAAAATCATACAGAGGGTGGACGCATATACCGAGGGTGGCAGGTTTGAACCTAGCCCCAGCCAAATTGCAACAAGGACAAAAACATCATGTATTTTAATACTCAATCAGGATTAAGAATCATTGTTTTATACCAACCTCCTACTCCCAAACATAAACAAACCAAAGAAGTAAAATATATTTTGCATTTTCTCATTTGAAACATAAAGAAAATTACATGTATAGCAAGGCATTTTCTTTCTCATATCATTACCCTGTTTAATTGAAATTGACTCAAATTCTTTTCAGGAAATAATTATTTGTCACTACCCCTACTTTGTTTCTGAGATGCTTATTATCTTGTAGAAGCAGACACAGGAAAAAAAACCAGTCCAAGATGCAGAAAGAATAAGCGCTTGGTCTTAGTCTAAGTGTGGAGGGAGAAAGGAGAAGTAATTCATTGGAAGGGAAGGGGGGGGTGTGAAAAGCACAAAAGACTTCATGAAAGAGATGGTATTTGTTCCAGGCTCTGAGAGCTGAGAAACATCTCTAAGAAAATGGAGGCAAATGCACTTGCAGCTGAGGGAAGAGTGAGCAAAGGCCAAGAATGTCCCTTGGAAATGTTAGAAAATTTGTGAATAGGGGAACTGACCTGTGAGGCAGACAAGTGGCTAAATAATTACCTCCTCAAGGAATTCTCATTCTGCACTTCTTAGAAGATACATTTTTCTAGGCTGGATGCAGCAGGGAGAAATTTCTCATTTGATTACCTTGGTGCCAAAGAAAACTGATGATAACCTGTGTATGTGGCAGGACAATTAATTGAACTATTGCTTTGCCCTTGACCGCCCAAAGATTTTCCTGCTTCCATTTTTTTTTTAAGGTATTTAATTTTCTTTCTTTCTTTCTTTCTTTTTTTTTTGAGACAGAGCCTCAAGCTGTCATCCTGGATAGAGTACCGTGGCATCACAGCTCACAGCAACCTCCAATTCCTGGGCTCAAGCGAGTCTCCTGCCTCTGCCTCCCAAGTAGCTGGGACCACAGACGCCCGCCACAATGCCCGGCCATTTTCTGGTTGCAGCCATCATTGTTGTTTGGCGGGCCCGGGGACTGGATTCGAACCCGCCAGCTCAGGTGTACGTGGCTGGCACCTTAGCCCGCTGAGCCACAGGCTCCGAGCCCTGCTTCCATTTTTTCAATCAAGTTTCCAGGCTCTGTAGTTCTTGCTATCCTTGCAGCTGGAATTTGAGTAGGATATTAGAGACAAGAGGACAGGGTTGGAAAAGCTTGAATCAACTAAGATTTTGCTAAGGTTCTGGGGGATGTGAAGAGTAGCAGCCTTTGACAGTGCAAATGACAGGGTTCATTTCAAGTGGACATCTCTAGAAGAAGACTTCGGCACCCTGGTTTCCAGCAATACCTAAGATTCTGTTACTGACATGAATGGGGACACAGAGAGTCAGGGAAGTTCAAGGGACCACAGCAGGCAGATCATGAGAAAGTCATGGCAGCCACGCCATAGTGAACATTAGCAGCCCACCCCCTTTTCCTGGTACCACATAAATCTTTGAGATTCTGGTACAACTAAGGGAGGAGAGTCTATAATATCTGACATAAAATTCCCTATGGCTGTGAAGGATGGTACAAGGCAAATAGTTCCTGCACCTTCAAGTCTACTAACCAAAATGTGGGCTCACTACATTTTTGAATATTTTTGTCCTCAAAAGCAATATTTTAAGATGAAGAGGGTAGGGAAAGAGGTCAAATCAACTAGGTGCCTGCCTTTAGTTCTTGGCAGAACTTCTAGAAGAAAACAAACATTTATGACACAGTAATGAAGTACAAGGTATTTACTTACATTTCCTCATTTTATAATACCCTTATAAGGTAAAACTCATTTCATCTCCGTTGCATAGATGAGACCAGTCAGCTTGGTAAAGTTATTCAAAAAGTAAATTACAGGGAAGCCTGGATTCAACAGACAGACCTCCCCCAAACCCATTCCCTTAACTTCATCACTATCTCCCCTCCCTAGAATCTTTATTCTATTCAGCTGTTAGCAAAATATACACACCAGTAACCCAAAGGATAGGAAAGCTGTCAGCAGAGGACTTATTCTATTACTCTCCTTTCTTGATAATATGAAAAACTCTGATAAAAAGTGCTGAGCAAATCCAGATCCCGACTATAGTGAACTTCCCTTCAGAGATAATGGGGAGAGAAGAATCTCCACTGTAATCCAGCCTGCTACTCCAGGGTATCTCTGCACATTGCCCCCTTTCCGAGGACTGCAAATTTTTCTATGCCAATGACTACTTGTCATTTACATTCACTGTGTTCTGATAAAAAGCTGTCATAGCTTTAAAGTTGGCGATTCCACCAAAGTAACCTTCAAAGAAACTATCCCAAATCAAACACTTACAGATCTCTGTCTCACCACCCCTTATCTTATCATGGATATTTGAGAAGGAAATCCTTTTCACATACTCACTGGGGAGGAAAATGGACTGAACTTTCCATACGTGAGGCAGGGTTTGTGATAACCTTTGAGATAGTTGGGTACTTTATGCACCTGTCACTTTGTTCAGTCGTAGTAGTTTTGTTTTCTGACAATTTGTTCATTGGTATCAAGAGGCAAGTGGGAAGGTGACCTAAATAGGGAAGGAAATTCCTCAATTGTGCAAAGGAGCAGCTTCTCTGTAAACACAGTCCATGAGGGAGAAGGACAGAGGCCCTAGAACTTTCTGGTGAACGATACTGCTTTCCTCTGTCTTGGAGCAGTGCCTTCCAGAAAAGCCTTATGAGATAGAGATGAGTAGGATAGGTGTGTCCATTTTGGTACATTTAAGGAGAGAAAGAGAGTTTGAGAGTAGACGTCTCAAAGTACGACTATGGAAGCATTAGTAGCTTGTTAATTAATGGAGACATTTTGAGAGTTTCATTCCCCACTGTGTATTATTCTTCAAGATCACATTTTTCCAGGATTGACATACATAATTTATATTAATAATTTATAAACAAAAATGAATAAGAGATGTAGAAATAGCTTTATAGGCCTTCTAAAAGGAAAGGGAAAAACTAACGACAGCTTGAAAATATCACTGAATATCAATTAAAATGGTAAAAATATTCCACCAACTACAGGCAGTGTCTTGGAGAGGCTTGGAGTGGGGAAGGGAAGCAGCTTTCTCTGTATTTCTCTTCAGTTAGTTACAGAGGACCCAACTGAACCAGTCAGCAGCCCCGGGCCTTCTAGGCCCCTTGGTACTAGATTTCTTCTCCTGAGGGGAACAGCCTACCCCACAAGGACTAAATGAGTTTGGCTTTCTATGGGCACAACTGAATTCCTGTCTCCCCACTCCCAATGTCTGAAATGTCTTTAAAAAATAATAATAATGAACTATCCCCTACTTGGCTTGTGTGTTCTCTGATGAGAGACAGTGAGAAGATGGGCTTTGGACTTGGGGTCAGGGAAGCACCAGTCCTCAGGCGCCACGCGGTGAGGACAGGTTAGAATCTCTAGACGATCGCGGGTCTGGAGGCTCTCCGCACCCACCCCGAGCGTCCCCCACCCGCCGGCTGATGAGGGGGCAGTGCGGTGGCAGCTGCTGACAGATAGCTTGGTTGTTTTGTTATAAGGAGCTTCATTTCCTGAGGATGAGTTATGAAGACTTTTTTTTTCTTTTTGTTGTTTTAAAATAGGACTGTCTTATCTGAGAATGTGTTAATTAAGTTATCATGTACTGCTTTGTTTCTAACCCTACACATTTGATATGAACAAATTACTCCTTAGAAGACAGCTTCCAGGACTCGGAGCAGCAGCTGGTATAACTTTGCTGAGAACAGCAGCCCGGCGGGGCCAGGGCGTGACGCGTGGGTTTGAATCCAGCCCCAGAGCAGGCAGGATTCCTGCTGGGAGCTTGGTGGGGTCCACTTCTACTGTTTTGCCTCCTAACCAGTTTGATATGATTTACTCAGGGACCTCCATCTCCCAGTGACACTCTCCTAGCGGAGCCTCCTGCTACTCTTTGCTGGCTCAATCTTGGCCTTCCCCAGCCCGAAACTGGTCAGAAAGACACCTCTATCTCAGTGGGAATGAGAGCAACAGCTCGAGGTCCTACAGGTAGTCAGGTATCAGGAGGCATCTGGTGTGTTCACAGGAGGAGATGAAAACATAGTTTCTGACCTTGGGTAGTCTAGGGTCTATCTTGGGAGCAAAGCACTTGTTTACACTAACTATGGTAAGGGCTTACTAGTCATGGGAGGCGCTGCCGGGCAGACAGGTAGAATTTTGAATCAGAGGTGAGGTTAGAGAGAACATTCGAGTTGGAAAAAAGAATATGAACAGCACCTCAGAGGCATAGAATCTCTGCCCAGTTTCCTATATTCATTCCCCAAACCCCAGCAAGGAATTCGGAGGACACATTTCTCTGGAGGCAGTTGGAAACCAGATGTAACCTGGGGAAAATAGTTTCCTGGGGCTCTGGACTCTGACATCGTTCACAAGCACTTCCCTGCTTCTTTCCTTCCCTTCATTCCAGCCTTTCATTTCTAGCCTTTCTCCACCTCCTCTGTGTCCTATTTTCCTTTCTCTGAGCTGCCGCCATCATCCTTATTCCCTGCTGAAGCAGCGGACAAGGCACAGGTGCATTTCCCAGATCACCACAGTTGGCAAAGGGCTCGGAGTCAGTCTTTTACACGACTGTCCTGCTTCCTTCTAGGATTCGCATCTTGCTTTGGGTCTGGCAGAACAGAAGCTCAGGGAGATGAAGGGTTGCAGTGCGGTGTGAGTGGAAATCACAAACACCCCTTTCCCACTTCCTTATTTTGTCTGCTGAATCATGGTACTCCTGCAAATTTTAAACCTTTCCTCTCCTGTCCCACCAGCCCCCACCCCATCCTAACTCTGAAAATCTGCAACAAGTTCATGTGCCTCTTTAACTCTCCACTCTGGAATGCCACATGGCACCTTTGATAATACCTTGGCTCCTGTGAACTCTAAGAATCTAATGTATGACCTTGGTTTTGTAATGAAAGACTAGTGGAAAAAGTCTCTCTTTTTTAACTTTGACTTTCCCCCACTGTATTGTCCAGTTTGGGCTTTCCTATTTTCCCTCTTATCTTTGTAAATTTCTTTCCAGACATCTCTTTAAATGACTTGACAGCAGCCCCCTTATCTTCTAAGAAACCTAAAAGCACTTTGGCTGCTTTAAAAAAATGTGTCTGCTTTTCCATCTCATTAAGCAGCATCTGAAATCTCTCTGAAAACACATGAAAAGGCTATACAGAGAGCCTACCAGAATCTGAAAGTCCAATGGAAATTGAGCCCCGTTAGGGTTTTTTTTTTTTTCTTGGGCACTTTACTTTATTCATAAGTAATTTGCTGATGCTATTGTAAATGAGATTATTTTCTTTTTTTTTTAATAATTTTATTGAATCATAATTCTGTACATTGGTGCAATCATAGGGCACGATTCAGGGTTTTTTGATAACATCAAAAAGTCACCCATGCATTTAAAATGTATGATTTTGTTTTGGGTATGGGCAGAGTAGGACACGAATGTAAACTGTTTTGTCTCTTAGTTTATATAAGGGATCAAGGGAAAAAAACAGCAGAGACGAGAAAAGGAAAGAAGAGAAAAGACGGTTCTGTCTCTTACATCTCAGGAGATTTCTAAAATGATAAAATGATGATCCTGCAAAATTCCCAGCACACTTCTCACGTTGCAGTTCCTTGCTGTCAGCGGGGGACTTGCCTGGGAAAGGAGCTTTTTTAGCCTTTCTGGCTACTAAGCAGGGCAGACAGAGCCACAAGGTGTCACTATTGCTAAAATCGCTCTCCACCCACAGGACTGATTGTGATCATGCACATGGAAGTTAGATTTCATTCTTGATTCTGTATAGGCTGGCAAGGAGAGGCACTTTTTCACTGGCAATGTTAGCTGTCTCCTTCGTTTCAACCAAACTGTGACTTTGGCTCAGTTATCTAGTAAGGCTCAGCTTTCTAATCTGGAAACTGTGCAGGAGTTAATAATTTTGGTTTTTCAGGATAGTTGCTAGCCTTAAATTAGAAATCCATGGTATAGCTGAGTTTAAGATACAGCGCTTAGTAGGTACTCAACAAACGTTAGCTCTCTTAACTTAAAAAGTGAAGAATAGAGTTAGGAGGGGACAACTGAGGGGAGAAAATTTTGAGACTCTTTTTTTTTTTCTTTTTTAAGTTGGATTTTTTTTATTTTTTATTAAATCACAGCTATGTACATTCATGCATTCATGGGGTACAATGTGCTGGTTTTATATACAAGTGGAAATATATCAAACTGGTTAACATAGCCTTCACTGCACGTTCTTAATTATTGTGTTAAGACATTAATATTCTACACTTAGTTAATTTGACATGTACCCTTGTAAAATGCACCATCATCAAGCATAAAGTTCTTATTACTGTTAATAGCTCTACTGTTAAAAATGTATAGGAAAAGCTGAATGCTACGGCTTCCTCTTACAGAGTCTCACTATTAAAGTCACATTAAAGTCTCTGAGAAGTACTGCTATAAAGACACCTAATTAATGTTGTTTAATCAAAAGTTTCCCAAGTTTCTTTGAGCCAAGAACACATATGTGCGAGCTCCATTTGTCCCACAGCTGGTGTAAGATGGCATCTTCTATAGATCCAAGATATGTGGGGTGTAGGGGTTCAGGGACTGTTCTAAAAGTCTCTCTTTATCCCCATTATTGGTAAATGTTGATGAATGTATATATAGGCATCAGTGGAGAACCTTCTCCACGCCAAGCCCTGCATCAGCCATTCCTCATCGTGAGTCCTAGACACAAGAGAAAACCGAACTGCCACAAAGTTGAATAATGTCCGACAGCCACACAACTGATCCCATCTGCTGGGATGAAAGACTGTGACCTTTCCCTTCAGCCACTCAGACTTCCTCTAGAAAAAAGGAGCAGAAATTACCCCCCGGCAAAGACATTCTAGGAAAAGAAAATGTACCCGAAGCCAGGAAGAAGGGGAGACCTCTGTCGACTCTGTTTAAAATTCACCAGGAGGGTGGAAGTGGAGGAGTTCCGTGTCTGGTGGGGGGATATTACAAAAATACCCTGAGAGACCCAGAGAGTGAGAGTACTGCAGTTAAGGGGTACGTTCTGGGCAGAGAAAATCCGGAGAGAACTAGAAGGTTAAAGCAGTTTTGCAAATAATAGCTTGGTTGTTAAAGCGGAATGACAAGCTGCTTCAAGCTTCTTAGGCTACGGTTTCAAACCATTCATCAGTTGTTTCAGCAATGACAATGTTAGCTGAAGCATAGGCTCTGAAATTTGCTGTGGGATGTGGCAAGGGAGCAGGAGAAACACACAGATGCGAGTGAGGCCCTGTGCAGACAGTGTGGGTGGGGGCTGGGTCTGTCCTTTGACTGGCCTCCAGCTCCACTCCTGGCACCAGCGGGGGCTGAGAACATGGCATTGCAATAAAACTGACTAGGAATTTCTGGCACCAGTGAAGAGGACTCGGTCACAAAACCTACATAGTGACTTGCTTAATATCGCTATGTTTGTTTGTTTGTTTGGGGAATAAAGCTCGAGCTACAAAATCGCTTTTGCATCCAGGCTTGGCTATTCAATTTGAGCTCTCTATGCTCTACTGGTTGAGCTTCACACACATTTTTCATGCTGGAGAATTTCTATGTTAATATTTTATTGATGAATTTGAATTGGATACTGCAAAAGCTGAACTTGCAATCACATCCTATGTCAGTATTTATGGTTTATATCAGGAAGGTGCCACTGCTGTACAAAGGATTAGAATCAAATCACTCATGGTCAAGCTTCCAGAATCAATCTTCATATTGAGAATGGGTGAATCGTCTCTCCTGTTAAGTATTTTAGCACATTGCTTTTATATACTGCGCTCCCCATGTCTAAAGATCTACGTTCCAAATGTCTAGTGTGCTAGACAAGTCAGTAATGCAATCTCTCATGACCACAACTCACTTCCAGAAGGGGTGGAGCATTGTTTACAGGTGACTGCTGATACAGGTCCCTGTGCTCTGTACCACGTGACCTTGAGTTACCCTTCCACACTTGGCCCACGACCTTTGTTTGGGTCAGCATTCGAGCATGAACAGCCAGTCTCAGACTGGTCCAGGATTGTGTGGTTTACTTATTTATTTTAAATTTCAGCTTAATATAAGGGTACAAATGATTAGGTTTTGTTGTGTCAGGTAAAGTCCAAGTTACGGTTTAACCGTTCACCCAGGAGGTGGACCCCCACATTGCACCTGTTAGGTGAAAGCACACCAAGCCCCCCTCCTCTTCCTCTGCCTCCCTCCCTCCTCTCTACTTGAATTTAATTGTAGAAAATGTAACAGGAAAATGAGAAAGCACATTAATTGTGTTTTTCTCTCCTGTGGGGGGGTGTGGTTTGGAGTTGTGTGGCAGTGGGGACGGGTATGACAGCAGTGGAATACCACCTGATGCAGGAGGCAGCCGAGAAGAAAAAGCCATCAGAGCGTGGCTGCGGGGTCCTCTGGCGTGACAGCCACCTGGGGCTTGTGGCCCAGCACCAGGATGTTTTCCTAGTGGACAGAACTCCCACCGAGCCAATCGAAGGAGGTTTTAACCCCTGGACTCAGTGTAGTTAATCTACACACATCCCTAAATCAGGAGAGACTGCAGTGTAAGGATGAAAAAGCATGAACGTTTAGCGTCTGATGGCATTCGCAATTTAAATTAAAAGTAAGCAAAATATTAAATAAAATAGCAAGATCTACTTTCCATTGGAGTTATTAAACTGGACTGAGGATCAGACTTTCACTGCCTACCACTTTATTTTAATAGCCTAAAAGGCACAACAGATTCAAAAGTTAATTATAAAAAGGGAGGGAAAGTACATCACAGCCTTTGTGTGCTTATCTTTATCCACCACAGCAGTCGATTAGCACTGTTTTATCACAGGATGTTGGAATGCAGACACATCAACAAAGCTCATTTATTAATTCTGTGAACAAAATTAGATTGTCAGAGTTTGTTCCTAAATTCTGGGATCAAAGCTGAATATTAATAAGTAAATAGAAAATTGAAAATTGAGCAGTGCATGCTTTCCAGAATCCCACCCCCTCACCCACACGCAACCCCCAAAGAAGGAATCTTCTCCACCTTGAACCTGTGAAGTTTCTCTATTAACCTAGGTTGCTAAAACCTGAAGGACCCTCCAGCAGTGGTTCTCAGCCTGTGGGTCGCGACCCTTTATAACAATGAAAATATATCGTGGCCTTAAGAAGGTTGAGAACCACTGAGTCTATAGCATCATGGTAGGGAAAGGAGGTGTTTTCAGGGGGATGAATTGAGATCTAATTCCTGTGTGCTTTCTCATTTTCCTGTTACGTTTTCTACAACAAAACTGTTCTTCCCACCACTCACCAAATACAGTTCATTCTCTTGCCTCTGTGTGTCCATTCAAATCATTATTTCCAACCTGAACGCCCTTTCCTTCCAGTTCTTTCGATTCCTACCCATCTTTTAAAATCCAACTAAAAAAATTATCTAATGTGGGTACAAGAACAGGATATGAGCTCATCCATTTGCAGTCATCTGAAAACGTTATTTCCAAAATTCGGTGCGTATAAGAATTAATTACACACAGAGCATATTAAAACGCAGGTTCGCAGGCTTTCCTGCCAATGATTCTGATGAAGCATTTCTGGAATGGAACTATCTCATCTTCATTTTTTAAAGGCACCGCCAGCTAATGCTGACACACCAGGCTTGTGGACCGTTCCTTCACAGGACAGGATAAGCCAGTCATGGACACCCATATTTGTTGTTTTGCTTTTTCGATCTGACTTGGCTCTCAAGAGACAATGTGACATCATTAAATATTTTCAGAACAAATAAATGAAATCTCATCAACCTTCGGGTCGATCATTATTTGTTGTGTGAACAGCAATGGGCCGCCAAAATAGCAATGTTTTCAAAACTGAACATCTTCAATCCTACCATGAAGGTATTAATTGGGTAAAATGAACAACTTCCATAGACGATGTGAATGTTACTTTCTTGGCATTATTATTATTAATATTGCTTACTATTTTGATGCAGTAATTGTCTGTTTTTTTTCTGAATGTATTTATCTTCGTTCATTCTTTACATGGTTTTTGTTTCTAGTCCTCATCTTAAACATTGTTATTGTTATTAAATTTTAAGCCTTTTAAATTCTGTGAAGGCAAAAAGTGGAAACCTAATTAACACATGAATATGTAAAAATAAAAAATACATAAAGAAAAAAGAAAATAGCCAATAACATCAGCCATATTAGTGAGTCTGACCCATACCCATGGGTTAGTCTTGGCCCTTAATAAAATTTTTACCACTCTATCTAAAAAGGAAATAAGAACAATAAAATATATTCTTCGCAAAGCTTTTTTATCTTTTTAAATTTTTTTTTTTTTTTTTGGAGGCAGAGCCTCAAGCTGTCATCCTGGGTAGAGTGCTGTGGCATCACAGCTCACAACAACCTCCAATTCCTGGGCTCAAACAATTTTCCTGCCTCAGCCTCCCAAATAGCTGGGACTACAGGTGACCCCTCCCCCAATGCCTGGCTATTGTTTTGTTGTAGTTGGCATTGTTGTTGGGCGGGCCTGGGCTGGATTTGAACCTGTTAGCTCTGCTGTATGTGGCTGGCACCTTAGCCACTTGAGGTACCAGCACCAAGCCTATCTTTTTTAAAATTTAAATATGATGGTTGAGCACTATGTCTTTCCTTTTCATTACCATTAAATGTGTTTGATTTTCCATATGAAATGCTAATAACAAATGATAATATTTTTAACATTATTGCCCTTTTTATGGATCCCTTTACTTTTTTTTGAAATGACCAGGTAATGGTCACTGAAATTGTAAGTCTCAAGGCCCTTTAAGTACACCTTAATTCCAGCATCTTCTCCATTCCAAAAAAGTTTCTCCATTTTTCTGGGACTTAGACATATGAAATCGGAGCAGCTTCTGCTTTGTGTGGGCTGTTCCACCCCAGGCGTCTGCAGACCGTGCCTGGAGGAGCAGCACACCTTGAGGACACGCTCTGCTCTCCAAGTTGACCTTCTCTAGGACATTCCAGACCTTTCCTAAACAGCTTGTTGTGTAGTCCTTTCAATGTTGTTGCCTTAAAAGTGTCAATTTTTTCATAAGATGGTGATATTAAATAATAGAATTTAACACTTTAGTTTCTAAAATAAAATGATACACCCCTATGGTGCAGGACAAGTGAAAGAAAGTACCCAAAGCACTGGAATTCTGGGCTGTATTTGATTCATCTCATTTGTGTTACTACACTGACTTTATTATATTTCTCCCAAGGAACAGAGTTTGTTATGACTCCTCCAGCAGGATTTACATGACACGGAATAATAGTGCAGCAAAGGCGCTCTGAGCTGTATTTCTTTTGTATTCCTGAGTCCATACACTGAGTTATCTGCACATTCCTGCTGGAGTTGCTAAGAGCTCTGCGTTTAGAATGGCTCAGTCTTAATGATCACAAGGACATTTGCTACCCAGCTGCACCAGTAGAGCGTTTTTGTTTTTTTTTTGAGATAGTTCTTTTTATCCTCATTATAAAAAAAATAAAGATTTCGTTACTGTCTTTAGGATTAGAAAAAAAATTATCAGTCTGTAGGGCAGTAATTGTTTCTATTAATTGTCCATGGTTGAGGCTTGATGCTGGCTAAGTTACCAATACCTTCAGAAGTAATTGAGGAGTCTAAATATACAGTCTCAATTATTTGACAAACAGTCATTGTCTCAGTTCCTCCATCTATGGAAAAATTATGGTTTTTCATTAAGCATACATCTAGCTAAACTTAGTGAACTATTGCTTTGCAGAGAAGGTTGGACCTTAGTTTATTCAATTTGCTTTGTATTAAAATTGTTCAATTAAGCCCAGGAAGAAAAATAAGGTGCTCCTCTCATGTTTATATGAAAACTATTTTTCCAAATGAGTTCCTGTATGAATATACATAGTGTTTTATCAAAAATTAATAGTCTTGGCCTGAAAAAAATTATGAGACTATATATTAATTACCCAAAGCGGTGGTTTTATTTATGACCTCTTTGACACAGCCTTCACTTCACTAGTCTCAACCCCCGAAGCCACGAAGAAAATAGAAAAGGAGCTGAATGTAGGTTTTCAACTGGAACGGTGGTTAATTACTTCTGTTCTCCACTGTTAGTGCTGTGTGGTCACTAATATGCTAATGACTTTCAATTAAGTTACCTTTGCAAAACCAAATTACCTTTGTGAAGTTCTGCTAAGAAACAGAAAGTGGTTGTAGAAGGTAGGCTACGAATAAACACTGTCTTCTTATCAGTGAAAATATATACTTAACCCCTTTACTTTCCCATTATCTGTGATTCGGAATCACTGATGTATGTTACGGGGTTATGATCATGGGTACAAGAGGCAGAGAAGAAGGTAAAAGAATTAATAGGCTAACAACTGTAGCTCCAACACGTTCTATGCCAGTTGAAAGGTGTTCCTTGGACTATTCTACCCTAAACCTTAACAGCAAAGTGCTGAGGTGGGAAGGTGACTGGCCCCAGAAGAGGGGCTGGAATTACAATAATATTGTCAACGTGATAGAGTTCATCACAGAACTCTAATCTCTTAAACAATAAGAGAATGGGGGAAAGTGTTCTGGAAAATTCTACATACTCTATCTCGGCCCCCTCCCGTGGAGATTTACATAAAATAAAGGTTCTGAAATCCCTGCAATTAAAGAAAGACCAATAGTTGTTTAAATTTGTTAAGTAGTATCTCCTGATATTTTCTCAAACTAAATTCTCATTTTGAGAACCATCCATGGAATTGGTGTCCTGAGATCAGGGAACATGAATTTTGAGAGGGTCCCCTCCACTCTCAGGTGCCGAACCCCTGCTTTGCTTCTGGCAGTCTGGGATTTAGGTATGTGCTAAGTAAGCAGACCACGCCCACATGCCCAGGCCCAGTAAAACCCTGGACAGTGATTCTCTACTGGGTTTCACACGTGTTGTCAGAACTCATTGCTGGGAGATTAAATGCATCCTTTGTGACTCCACTGGGGGAGACCCTTGGGAAACTCGTGCTTGGTTTCCCTGAACTTGGCTCATATGCCCGTTCCCTTTGCTGTTTGGCTTGGCACCTTTTCACTCTAACAACCAGAACTGCAAGTACAAATATCCGCTGAGTCCTATGAGTCCTCCTAGGGAATTATCAAACCAAAGAGTGGTCTTGAGGACTCTCCTCAGATGTGGGGAGCAAGAAAGACACAACACAGAACTTACCGCCTAATGATATAGATATTACTATCAACAAGCAATACTTATAAAAAGATCAATTACAAAGTGATAATGTTAACTTTTAAATTAACAGTAAATGTTAAAGTGCTTGTTTCTATGAAGCAAGTTGTGACAAAGCTGACTCTGGACTGAGGATATCTGAAAAGGCTTTGCTAAAGAGGTGAGAACAACGCTGAACTGTGAAAGATGAGTAAGACAAAAGGAAGAAGAAGATGAGCAATTTGGGAAGAGGGAATAGCAAATGCAAGCCAAGCGTGTTAAGATTTGGTAAAAATGACACATCTAAAATGCGGCAGATGAGCATTTGAAACTGGTTTCCAGGATCTCTGCTGAGTATTTTTTTGGCACTTCTTGGGAAATACTGCTCCACATCAATAGCAAATAAAAGGTTTCAATCCATCTTCACCCCCTCAGAACTGTGATCTTGCCATTCCCTTGCTGTGTACATTTTAAAGAAAAGTCTAACCAAGCAAAGGATCTTTATACATTGAGGATGAGCCCACAGTCAAAAGAGCTGGCTCATTTTATATACAATAGAACTTCCATAGTTGACCACGTCCCTAAATTGACCACCTCCTTAAGTTGACCTAATTTTTGTAGACCAGACATGATCCATGTGCATGTTTCAGCACAGTAGTCCTAGTTCCTTATGTTGACCACCTCCATGTTTAGACCAGTTTGTTACAGTCCCTTAGGTGGTCAACTTACAGAGGTACTGCTGTATACCACTAATTTGACCCCTAGTTACATACTCGACAGAAGTGGTGTCCATATATATATATACACCAAAATAGATGTGCACTGGTGCTCTCATGGCAACCCCAAATTGCAAACTTAATAAATGATTCCAATAGAAGTATGGATAAATAAATTTCAGTGTACTTATGATGAAATATTAGATAGCAGTGAATTTGAAGAAACATATGGCAAGGTGGAGGAATCTCAAAGGCGTACTGATGAGCAAAAGAAACTAGACATTAGGATGTCGGTCACCTTGGGAGGTAGTGACTGAAAATAGGCTAAGGAAACTTCCAGGTGTCAGTAATGTTCTATTTCTTGATCTAAGTAGTATGTACATGAATTTATTCAGTTTGTCATAGTCTACTGGTCTGCACATTTAAATGTTTGTACATTTTCCCATTAATGAGTTTTAGCTCAAAAAATTTACCAAAAAAGTCTGAGTTGTTGCTCTGTTATTATCTTGCCTTGGTATTAAAAAGCCTTTGTAAAATAACCAGAATCCACAAAGAACTCAAGAAAATCATTAAGAAAAGACTAAACAACACCACTAATCATTAGAAAAAGACATAAGTAGAACCTTCCCCCCAGGAAGACAGACAAATGACCAACAAACACAGGTATAAAATGCTCATCATCCTAATCATCAGAGAAGTGCAAATCAAAAACACCTTGAGATATTATCCAACTCCAGGTAGAAGGGCTCACATCACAAAATCCCAAAGCTACAAATATTGGCCTGGGCACTGAGCTAAGAGAACACTCATGGGATTGCAAACTAATACATCATTTTTGGAAAGAAGTATGGAGAATACTCAAAGAACTAAACGTAGACCTTCCATTTGATCACACAATCATTACTAGGTATTTACCCAGAAGAAAAAAATCATTTTATCACAAGGACATTTGCACTTGAGTGCCTATCAGCCCATGGATGAGTTAATAAGCTGTAGTAATGTATACCATGGAATACTATTCAACCAGAAAAAGATGGAGACTTTACATTTTTTGTATTTACCTAGATGGAATTGAAGAACATTCTCCTTAGTAAAGTTATCTCAAGAATGGCAATCATGATATGTCCTCAATACTAATTTGAAACTGGCAGATGAACAACTACAGGCCCACATGACAGAAAACCACAAATAAATTCAAGAGGGGTGGAGGGAGGAAAGGGGTGACTTGAGGGGCTCCCACCTATCTGGTACAGTGTAGGGGTATACAGGACACATCTCCATTGTGAAGGACTCAACTACAACAGGGACTATACCTCACAACCACAAACAAGGTAGCCTAATCAAATGAACCCTTATGTTAATCCAAAATAAATACATTTTTTAAAAAAAAGTCTTTTTACTTCAGACAGTTCACACAATTTCATCAACCCTCAGATTTTTCATGTATGAAATGAATGAGAACTATGTGCCTGCATTTTTTTCAAGCTTTAGTGGAAATCAAATGCCTTAATTTATGATAGTATTATTTTATGGATAGATGTGATCTCAACCTGTGATCCCATTTTAAAAATTCATACTCATACCAGCTGACTACTGACTACTTCTTCCACACTTTGGACCATTTCTTTCAAGGAAAAATACTCCATTCTCAACAAACTATGGAAAATGCCTTTTGTGATTTCATCACCACTCATGTTCCAGGCTTCTTCACTGTGGCATACACAAGCTACCATTAAG
>CAUYON010065227.1:0-33009 GCA_963573935.1 Arctocebus calabarensis
GGCCTTTCCAGTTTGCAATCTCACTGGTGCTGTAGTCACAGCTGCTGGCAGGATTAGACCGAACGAACACACGCAACCACTTGCCAGATCTCCACTGCTTTTGCCTTCCTCAGGGGGTCCAGAAGTCTCACGCTGTCTCCCTGTGTCCCTGAAGGGATGTTTCTGGGCAGATTTCGCCAGCCAGAGATGCCTGAAGTCTTCTCTCTCCAGTCTCACCGAGCCCAGTTGCAAGGAAGCTGTTACTCGGCCACCATCTTGGCTCCCAAAAAATCCTGCTGCACTTTCAAAGGTGGGGAGAGAGAAGTTGGATCCTACTTTGAGAATTCAAGGATGGATGAACAATTGCTGACAGGTGCATCCTGGAACCTGGAATCAATCTCAACCTAGCAGTTTCCAGACAAGGTGTGAATCTTCTCTAACTTCTGAGAGATTCAAGTATTTATATAAGGCAGCCTTTCTCTCTGTTCTGTAATAATTCCTCTGTACCTAATTTACAGGATATCCCAAAAGTTGCCCCTAAAGTTACCATAAATAAGGAAAATGGGAAATCATAGCTAAACATGCCCTTATTCATTACGAAATTTTTCAAAGAGGTAGCCAACATGTACAGAATATTTTGCAAATATTTTGTAATAAACATTTTATAAATAAAGGGACATTTAGCTACAATTTCCCATTTTCCCTATGTATAGTATCTTTAGGGGTGATTTTTGGGACAAAGAACATAAACCTCAAAGTTATACAGATGTGAGTTCAAATCCTAGCTCCACTGTGTGATAATATATCATTAAAATTCATGAAAGTAAGGATGGTGTCTGCCCTTGCATCCTGAGCTCTGAACATTGCCTGGTGCATAGTAGGTGCTCAATACAAATCAATGGGTGGATATTTGTGTAGCTCCGGGACACTTGTATCCTCTGAGCTTCACCTTCTTCATTTCTAAAGCTGAGTGGTTTTACCACCCAAACTTCTAATGAAGATAAAATAGGGTGACTGGTCACCACATCTGAAATTCCATCATATGTCAATCCTTCCCAGTGAAGCACTGATGCTGGACCAGTGGCCTGGGCATTGTAAACTGCCCGTCATCAGCCAGGGGCTCACAGGCTATTTATTATCAGCCACCAGCCAAGTCACCTCCTTTGTCACCTCCGTGTGTTGTGTCCTTGCTCCACAGTACCAACATTCCAAATTGGAAGCAAACCAGAAACACATCTGATCATCAAGATGCTTGCTCTGACGGTGCTAAACATCTGCATGGCGGAAACCTGGGCAGAGATAATCCTGGATCTGCCTCTTGTATTAGGCATGTAGGTCCTGGGGACTCTGCATTTGTGTTACAACATCATCCAGTGCCTGACACAGACCTTGTGCCCAGATGATCGCTCCCTCCACGTTTTCTAAATGGAGGGATAAACACAGGAAGTTTGTGGTCACGGTTGTATCAGACAAACCCTTAAAAGAATCCAAGTCCAGAAAAGGACTACAAAACAATAGGAAGGGTCAGGGGAGGCATCTGGTTCCTTTATTTTCCGGCTGCAGTAAATCAGACAACAGGGAAAGGAAAGGACTGAGAAAGGGCAGAAGCACATACTGGAAACATCCCTTGTCTGTGATTATTTCTTACAGGCACAAGGAAAGAACCGTGCCTCCTCCAATTCCAAACGAAGTAACCTGGAGCCTCAGTTTCTTTCTTCTTTCTTTTTTCTTTTCTTTCTTTCTTTCCTTTTTTTTTTTTTTTTTTTTTAGAGACAGTCTCACTTTATTGCCCTCCGTAGATTACTGTGGTGTCACAACTCACAGCAACCTCCAGCTCTTGGGCTTAGGCGATTCTCTTGCCTCAGCCTCCCGAGTAGCTGCCACAATACCCAGCTACTTTTTTGTTGCAGTTTGGCTGGGGCCGGGTTCAAACCTGCCACCCTCATCATATGGGGCTGGCCCCCTACCCACTGAACCATAGGCACCACCCAGAGTCTTAGTTTCTATGTCCGTGAAATGGGGGAATATCCTACCCTCCCCAAGTTTCATTCAGTTTGAAAAAAATGTGCACTTTGGAAATGGTGTAATAGAGAAAACCATGAAACTCGATAATGAAAATGATAAAAATAATGCCAGCTTATTGTTATTTCTTCATTCCCATCAACAGAAAATTGTGAGCAACTTTTCTGGGCTAAGCACGGCTCTGGGTACAAGATGGAGTTGGTCCCTGCCCTGATAGAGCTCACTGCCCAGCAGGGGGCAGAATTAAGGCAGGTAAATTTATAAATAAATTAAATGGCTTCAGATAGCAGCTGAAGCTATAAAGGAAACAAAACAAGAGCTCTGATAAACACCAAGTGGTGATGGAAGCTGCCTTGGCATGGCCTGTCTATGGAAGTGACACTTAAGCTAAGATCCGAAGGAGGTGGAGGAACCATCAGGCAAAGAGCAGAAGCAGAGTGATCCAGGAATGGTAGGGTTAGCAAGTGTCTGAGGTAGGAACAGTCCTGTGTGTGTTGTTGTTTATCTGTTTGTTTTGTTTTGTTTTTGAGAGACAGAAAAGGTCACCTAGCTGGAGAACGGCATAAGATAAAATTGGAGAAGGAGGCAGTAGCCATTCCGACAGGGTTTAGAAGCCTAGTGTCTTGGGTTTGGATTAGTGTATCCTGTGGCCAGAAGCTTGCTCTGGCTGCATCCTGGAGAGAAAGTGGGTAGTGAGAGCAAAGATGCAAGTGGGGAGACCAGTGATACACGTTCGGATGAGCTGGGGGTTCATGAAGACCTCACACCCGCTAAAGGCTGATAGGCAGCGTCTCGTGGGATTCTCACAGCAACCCTGTTCAAACTCTCATTGTACTCATTTTGGAGATGAGAAAACTGAGATTTCAGAGGTGTCAAATAGCGTAGAGCCTAACTCTAATCCTAACCCCACCTGATGTAAACCACGGAGCTGGGATTCCAGCCCAGGCAATCTGATTCCTGAGCCTACCTGACCCCATCCCATAACCATCCAAGGCCCTTTGAGTCAGTGGTGAGACTGGAGAATCTCCTCCTAAGACTGTGCTTCTTTGGACAGGTTCTGCAGGAACAACCTCCCCTCTGAGTTGCTCTCCTGGGTCCAAGACAAGCCCCCAGACATGCCTCCGTCCTGCCAACACCTGCCCTGGGTACTTACTGGTGGACAAGGAAAGTCACTTGCAGACACTATGAATTATTACATTTTTTTAAAAGACGTTTATAGAGGCATATACTATAGTGAGGTGCATTAATCTTAGATGTACAAATAAGTTGATATTTACATATAAAGAATCCCCCACCCCAGGATTCCAGGTTTCTGTCAGAAACTTCTCAGTGGCTTTCAAATCCTGGGCAAGGGTCTTTCGGGGCAGATCAGCACCAAAGCCCTTATCAACAAACTATGAAGTACAGAGGATGGGATGGTGAAGGCCCTTCTTTCCAGGATGAGGGCACTTTCTGAAAGTGACTCCCTTGAGCATTTTCACACATCTCTCATTTCACAGCAGGCAGTGAGGCAGGTGGTCTCAATCTTATTTGCTTTACCATCTGTGAAATGGGGAGACAGGAAAGGATAAACTTGATGAAGCAGAGGCCCCTTCCTACAGAAATCCTAAGATTCCCAGGGCTGAGAGGAAGGGATAAGTTTATCCAGACACCATTTTCTCCCTCCCCTCAGACTTTCCCACTCCCAGCTTGTCAAAATGTAACACTGGAGATAGAGTATATGCTTATCCTCCTCTCCGTGTCTCTTCAGGGACATGTTTACATCTGCAAAGCGCTGGGGAAAACAGCAAGAGATTTCAACATAAACATACTGAGGTTTAAATCCCAGTTCTGTCACTAACTAGCTGGGTGGCATTGGGCAAGTGGCTTCTCCTCTCTGAACCTCAATTTCTTCTTCTGTATAGAGAGATAGCAATGGCCTCTACCACAAAGATTGTTCTAAGGGGTCAGTACGATAATGAAACTAAAGTGCTTGCCCCAAACTCGGATATGCTCAATTAATATTTGTTACTGAAACTTCCACTTATTGTTAATGATGATGCTCTGTGCACAAAGTAAGTGCACCTATACCACCAGCTCTCACCTTGCCCCCACCTGCCTGTTACCCAAATCTCTAGAGCAGTAGATGGATGTTGTGTCTAGGGATTGCTCCAGATCCCAGGGAGAGAGACTTCTAAAAGATCCCCCAGGGAAGAACTCAGGTGACCACCAAGGTTGAACCCCAAGTCCAAGCACTTGGTATTACATTCGTATGGCTTCCCTGCAGCCACCACCCACAATTGCAGCACTAATATACCTCTGTTCCTCTTAGGTTAATATATGTATTATTTATGGGGCTTTATTATGTGCTCAGAGGGCTCCCTTGAGAAATATGATTTTGCATTGGAAGGCAAATTTGAATAATATTTACAATTAATTTCTGTCAATAAAGCAATGTGCCAAGGCCTCTGTGCAGCAGAAATGGGCCCTGGGTTGGTTTCCCACTAATTGCTCCCCTGAGAAAGCTTGGGCAGGTTTTAAATAGCTCTCAAAATGGCCACTTCTCTTCATCTTGACCTTGGTTGCTCCAGTGCGGGCTCCAGCATGGCTCCTCCAAGGCTGCAGCAGCCTCTAAGCCAGTGGTTCTAAACCTTCCTAATGCTGTAATGTATTTTCATTGTTAAAAAGGGTTCACAACCCACAGATTGAGAACCACTGCTCTAAGCTTCTCCTACTGCCATTTTTCCAATCTGGCCACTGCTCCACCCACATCTGGTCCCACAGAAGCACTCGCCCTCTTCCCATCCCTGTGATCAACCCTTTGCATTAACCCTCCTGCCCATGCTGCCCCTTCCTCTCATGCCTTTCCCACAAATCTATGCCTACCTTCTTCTCCATATCGTGGCTCAAGTGCTTCTTCCTCAGTTGGGGTCAGATCCATCTATAATATGTGTGTAGCACTTAATGTGGTTATTTTCCAGGGAGAGAGACATATTTTTTATTATCAGCTATCTCTCCCATAAACGAGCAAATGAGGAGAGAGACTATGTTTGTCTCCATCACCCCTGTTTCTTCAGATCATCCCTACCACAGGACCTGGCAGAGAGATTTTAAACAGGTATTTATAGAATGAGTGAACAGGTAGATAGACAAATGGTTATATAAATGAATGGGTGGGTGGGTGAATGGATATTGAGAAAATGTTTGAATGGATGCTGGAGTGAATGGATGGTGGATGTTGGGGTGGATGTTGGAGTGGATAAGTGGATGGGTGAATAGGTAGATAGACAGATGGTTATATAAATGAATGGGTGGGTGGGTGAATGGATATTGAGAGAATGTTTGAATGGATGTTGGGGTGAATGGGTGGTGGATGTTGGGGTGGATGTTGGAGTGGATGGTTGAGTGGATTTGGGGGTGAATGTTGGGGTATATGGGAGGGTGGATGAATGGGTGGATGTTGTGGTGGATGAGTGAGTGGATACTGGGGTGGGTAAGGGAGGGTGGATATTGGGGTGTATGTTGGGGTGGATGGGTGGGTAAATATTGGGGTGGATATTGGGGTGCATGTTGGGGTGAATAGGTGGGTGGATATTGAGGTCGATGAATGGGCAGATGTTAAGGTGGATGTGGGGGGATGGGTGAGTGGATGTTGGGGTAGATGAATGAGCAGATGTTGGGATAGATGGGTGGGTGGATGTTGGGGTATATGCTGGCATGGATAGGTGAGTAGGTATTTTGATAAATGTTGGGGTAGATGGGTGGAAGTCAGAGTAGATGTCAGGGTGGATGAGTGAGTGGATATTGAGGTTAGTGTGGGGATGGATAAGAGGGTGGATATTGGAGTGGATGGGTAGATAAATGTTGGGATGGATGGGTGAGTGGGTTTGGAGGTGAATATTGGGGTGGATGGGTGAGTGAACGTTGGAGTGAATGAGTTGGGTTGCATTTTGGGGTCAATGGGTGGGTGGATGTTGGAGTGGATGGGTGGTGGATGTTAAGGTAGATGAATAGTTGTATGTTGGGGTGAATGTTGGGGTGGATGTAGGGGTGGATGAGTGAGTGAATATCGGGGTAAATGTTGAGGTTAATGGGTAGATAGAAGTTGGAGTGAATAGGTGGGTGGATGTTGGAGTGGATAGATGGGTAGAGATTGGGGTGGATAGGTGAGGTGGATGTTGGGATGGAAGAGAGGGTGGATATTAGAGTGGATGTTGGGGAAGATGAGTGGGTAAATGTTGGGGTGAATGTTGGGGTGGGTGGATATTGATATGAATAGGTAGTTGGGATGGATGTTGTGGTGGGTAGGTGAGTGGATGTTGGGATGAATGGGTAGGTGGATGTTGGGTTGCATATTGGAGTAAATATTGGGGTGGATGGGTAGGTGGATGATTGGAAGTTGGGTAAATGTGTGGGTGGATATTAGGGTGGATGTTGGGCTAGATGAATGGGGAATGTTGAGGTATGTACAGAGGAAGGTTCCGGTAGATGAAAGAATGGATGGATGAACATATAGCTGGGACCGTCTCTCCTTGGTTGGCCTCATGCAGTGCCAGAGAATGGACTTGGGAGCACAGAGGCCTGTTTTTTTGTCCCTTATCTGCTATGGCTCATTGTATTATCTTGGGTGAATCACTACCCGTTTTGTATCATCGGTTGCTAGGAAAATAAGTGGAATGAAATTTTTTTCAAAATTACGGATTTCTTAAAGTTCAAAAGTTTGGGGAGGGTAGGTTGGAAATTTCTGGGCTTCTCCTGCTGTTCTCAATATAGCTCCATGACTTTAAACAGGTTGCTTCACCTTTCCAAGCCTCAGTCACTGTTCTGTGAGGTGAATGGGGAAGACCAGTGGGTGGATGTGAGGCAGGCACCTCCGGACACTTCTGCTTCAATGTCTTTATTCGAGAGAAACTTTGTCCTCAAAGGGAGGGAGCAAGTGGGTGCCCTACTGAATTATCTCACAGGAGAAGCGGCTTTCTGATTCCTCCCTGGTCCTAAGTAGCACCCCAAGCAATAATTCTCCAAATCCAGGGTTTGGCAATCCTGGGACACCCTGGCTCCAGAAAGAGCAAAACATTAGGGAGGAACGAGGGAGGGGACACAGGGAGGGATCCAGGAATCACGACCACTTCCAATCCTACTCCAACCCATTTTGCAGATTCCTCCCTCAACTGCAAAATGGAAAAGTCCTGGACAAGATGAGTTTGAAGGTCCCTTGTGGTTCACACTATTGGATTTGATCTTTTCCCTTCTATCTTGTCTCCTAATCCTTCCAGAGCTGACTCTGGGGTAAGACTTCAGCCAAACTCCTCTCTTGGTCAGTGCCTCTTCACCCATTCAGAACCTAGTTACAGTAATCTCTCTGCTGCCACTCTGGAGAGGGGGCCTCAGAGCTCTAGTGGCTCTGTGTGTCCTGGAGTTTACCAAGCTGTGGGCCCCAAAGAAGCTTGGTGAGGTTGGCAAGAGGGAGTCAGTTGCCAGAGGTCTTTTGTGTCCTTCCTCTTCCCTGCTCCCTGCCTTCACTTGTTCAGGGTCTGCTGGAAATGATTCTGAGACCAATTTGTCCCTCTCTTTTGCTTTCCATTTTTCTCCTCTCTTGTGCTCCTCTTTCTCATCTTCCTTTTCCTCCTCTTTCTGCTTCTCCCCCTCCCCTCCCCTCTCCTCTCTGTCTCTCCTTCCTTTTTCCTTCCAAGGGCAAAAGCTGAGCATGCAGGCAGCTGACCTGGTTCAAAGGCTAGCTCCATCACTTACTAGCTGCATGACCCTGAACAAGTAAAGTCTGTTCTTCAGCCCTCACATCCTTCATTAACCCCCGGGTGTGACAGTCCTCTTCCCACAGGGCCAATCTGAGGTTTTGATGTCTGTGCCCAACATGTGGTAGATGTTTAATAAATACCAGGTCTCTTCCTTGAATTGTCATGCTCTGGTTCCTTTCTGTACCTCCCCCATCCTCAAACACCATCTTCTCTTCTTGTCCCTCCGCCCTGTGCCCCACCCACTCACGCCATCCAAGAGGTGGCACTAACTCCTGGGTGCTAGGTCCTGGACCCTGAAGGGCTGTCAGCACTAGGTATGTTACTGCCTGCATAATGCTCCAGGGAAGCATGCTTTGCCAACTGCAGGGACTCCATACATGTGACCTGGGGAGTTACTCACAAGCTGCAGGGACAAAACTCATGGGAGCGCCACGGCTGCATTTAAGTCCTAGGTAGGACCCAATAGCAGAGCAGGAAGACCAGTGAGCAGCCAGAAAAGGGAGCCCCAACTCTAAGGAAGAAAGCAGCCGGTTTGAATCTGGCTCCTGTTTATCAGCTTTTCCAATGACAGCATGTATTCCTGGCTCCCCCAGCACAGCCTGGCCAGCCCCCCAGGCCAGGAAGTGCCCCATCCTGGGAGCCAGGCAGCCTGAGTAGCTGGTAACTACTGGTACCAATATGGTATCAATATGACCTAGGGAAAATCCCATGCCATTTAGTGTCTCCGTGACTTCACTTATAAACTTGGGGGGGGAGAATATTTAAAGCCCCCTTTTTGCTCTCAAACTGTCCATGTTCAAATTCCTGAAAGCTGTCAGAGGCCCCAGCTTGAGGTCAATTCAGAGCTGGCTTGTCATAAACATTAAGACACAAAGAGGGAAGGAACAGTTTTTTTTCTTAATGAAGTACGATTCTAAATGGCCCATAGCCTCGGGGACCTGCCCAGCTCAGGGCAGATATTACATGTGTTCATTGCATCCTGTTGAAGAATTGGCTCAACCACACAGGGACTTGGAAGAGAAGAAAATGTGGACACTTAGGGGCCAAAGGGCCTCAGCCTACAAGTGGCTACCTCCTGCCAGGACTCTGTTCCCACTGCCCTCTCTGGGGACCTCAAGGGACACAGGAGGTGGGAGCCATGGTGGGGGTGAGTGTTGATGGCTGTCAGGGGAGCTGGAAGCCAAATGCATTTTCTTTGCCACGTTGGGTCATTTATAAAAACAGTTTTCAAAAGTTTATAAAGGTTATTAAAACGTTCACATTAAACTACAGAAGAATCAATATTTATGGTTGAAGCTCCCAACCTCTCTAGTTTCTTTCTGACTCTGCAGCCACATTTGGGCCAGGCAGACAGAGGTTCAAATCCAGGCTCTGGCAGAGACTAGCTGGGTGCCCTTAGGTGACTTACTTAAACTATCTGACCTCAAATTTCTCATATGTAAAAGGGAAGTATCTAACTTAGGATTGCTGTGAGGAATAAATAAGAAAACACATGCAAAATGCTTACCATGGAAGGTGCTAAATAAATATAGGCCAACATTATAGTCTAAACAGATAAATTCTCAATAAAAGAATAGAGATTCTGGAGCCAGGCAAAGCAGGGTTCAGCTCTTAACTCTGCCACTGATTAGCTGGTTAATGTTGGGCAAAGTACTTCCCTGCCCTGATCTTTAGCTGTGTCATTGGGAAATGACACTCTGTGCCACAGGAAGGTGTCAGTATTACTTGAGAAAAGCCATGCAGCATAGTTACACATAGGAGGCAATTGGGGGCTGCATCTCAGGAACCCAAGTCTGCAGGCTGCAGACCCTGTTTTGAGTTCAGGGACTGAGTTCTTAGACACACTCTTCTTCCCAAGAGATGCTCCAACGTTGCTTCCTGAAGCTGTGTTTTGGACCAGTCTCCAGCAAGGTTGGAGGAAATTGATGAGAAGTCCCACTCCCACCCCACCCTTTGCCCCAGAACCCAGTGTTTTATTCTAAGCACCTCCAAGCAGAGCAGAGTGGATTAAGGAAAAAGGGAAGAATCCCTGTGATGGTCTTGGAGGTGCTTTATTACCTGCACCCCCAGGTAATAAAGGCAAGGTGAGAGCAGGAGCTGGCACAGCCCACAGCCCCCAAATAGCTCCAGCTGAAAGCACTATTACCCTGTGAAATTCTAGGTGACCTACTCTATGCCCCCATCCTTGGAAGGCTCTTTAGTCTTCTCTGTCCTTCCTTCCCCAGGGCCCCAAGTTCTCACTGCAACCCCACTTGCCCAGCCCTTGCAAGGAGCCCACATGGTCCCTCAGGACCTATTGTCTGTCTTCCCCACTGATCTGAAAGCCAAATCTGTGGCCTTGGCAGTTCATTTGCTGCTATGTTGCCTTCCTTTCCCAAGTCACCTGTGCATTTCCACATGCTTCAACCCAGAGGAATGGCTTGAGCAGGGAGGGAGGATTTCCTGGCTGGCTTTGACATAGGCATGTGAGGGTCAGGTGTGATCTCCATCACATGAGTTTGCTCTGATGTCCCCTGCACCCACCAGGAATGGGCCTTATAAAATGTCTGCATCATTTCTGTGCCTTGCACAGTAAGTAGCTGAATCCTGCTGCTTCATGCCAGCCTCAGTTCACGGCAGTTCTTTCGAGAATTCTTCTTTATTTGCTTTCAGTGGGTCAAGGTTGGACTTCCAAGAAGCATAGATTGCTAGTTTAAGGCTATGAGCAACGTGGAAGTCTCTGTTGGAGAAAAGGGTTCTAGAACCTGGACTTACAACTCAAAACTCTGTCCACTCCCATGCAAACTTCAGAGGACATAGGTGCTGAAAAGGACATCAGTAGGTGCCATCCTTGTTCTTCAGAAGACATGTCCCTGGGCTGGGAGTATCCACTGGTGAATACTCAAAGCATGATGGTCTCCTTCTCATTCATGGAACTCCTCTCATTTATTGATGACATCTTGGTAAAGCTTCTATGGCTGGGGTAAGAAGAATGGCCTGTGTCCTCACTCAGGGCATTGACCAGGCGGGAGAAGAGGGCCACCTTGAACTTCTTGAAGTCCTGACCCATGAAGACATACAGAATGGGGTTCATGCAGCTGTTGGCAATGGCAATGGCTGTGGCCAGGGGCAGGCCCAGGCTGAAGACAGAGCCAGGCATGGAGGTGTGGTGGAGCTCCAGGAGGTAGAGAGTGTGGTACGGGCACCAGCAGAGGAAGAAAGTGATGATGATGGTCACAATGATCTTGAAGGGCTTTTTGGACTTGGCCAGGCGGTTGCGCTGCAGCTTGCAGACAATAGTGAGGTAGCAGGCTGTGATGATGAGGACTGGGACCAGGAAGCCACACAGGAAGCGGGTGACAGTCACCATCACATGCCGGCTATACCCCACAGAGTCCAGTTGGGGGTGAACAGGCCTTGAGGAAGAATTGACCGAGGCTAGGCTGAAGTTGTTGAAACAGGATATTTTCCCATGCAGATTGGCTGTGTCCCGGAACACGAGGGATGGTGAACTCAAGAAGAAGGCCAGGACCCAGATAACCACGCAGGCTGTGTAAGCCAGCCGAACACTGCGGTGGTTCTGGGACCAGACAGGGAGGAGCACAGAGACACAGCGGTCGAAGCTGATGACAGTCAGCAGGAAGACACTTGTGTACATGTTTTGGATGAGCAGGAAGTTGCTGATCTTGCACATGGCTGTCCCAAAAACCCAGTGGTAGTTCATGGCAGCATAGGTGATGTGGATCGGAAGGAAGACGTTGAACAGGAAATCTGCCACAGCCAAGTTGAGGAACCAGACAGTGTTCACTGTCTTCTTCATCTTGAAGGTGGCAATGACAATCACCAGACCATTGCCTAGGATCCCCAGGAAACAGACAAGGCTGTAGACTGCCACCAGGAAGATCCTGGCCACCTTGTCTTCCAGGGGAGGCAACTCTTCTGAAATCACTAAGGACTCAAAGCCATCAGAATATTCATCATAGAGGGCAGAGGTGTTGAAATCTTCATCTTCCATTCTCTACAATGAAAGACAGGGCCATTAGGGAAACTTTGATTGGAACTAGCTTCGAAAGTTTGACCAACACTAGTAAAGCCAACAGTGTCTTCCCTGATTCTGAGTAAGGCTGGTTTTATGATTTGACCATTTCCTGCTTTGCTATTCTATTTATTTAACAAACACCTCTCTAATACCTCCTATGTGCCAGGTACTATTCTAAGGGCATCCCATGTATAAACTCTCTTAATCTTCACCACAACCCAGTAGAGTAGGTTAGTTTCAAACTCCACCTCACAAATCAGGAAACTGTGGCCCAGCAAGCCCAAGTCACTCACTCACAGTCACACAGGTGGGAAAAGACAGAACTGTGATTTAAATCCAAGCTGTAAGTCCACCCTTTTGACAATCGAGTTTTCTGCCTCTTTGAGACCCTCTCTTCCTCTACAGTGTAGAGGAGGAGACAATGATTTATTGAAAAGTTCCTCGAATAATGGGAAAAGTGCAACAATGCTAAGTGCAATTAAGGAAAGATGCATGGTGCTGTGAACACTGTTCCAACCATGCTCCTAAAACCCAGAGGACAAGCGTGCTGGCATCCTCCTATGTTCCCACCCTCTCAGTGGTCACTGTTCCCCTTTGGAGTTCACACCATGTGAGTTCCTCACCGTTCCTTGTTATGGTGTTGGAAGCTCTCCAATGTGGGTCCTTGACTAGTCGGCTCATGCACAGCTGGAAACACTTGCAGAAGAGAAAAAGGAGGCAGCAGTTAGATCCAGGTGTAAGAAAGAGAGTTGAGTGGACTCAGAGCCAGAAATAAGATCTAGGATCTTCCCATCCTACAGAGGAAGAAGCAGAAGTTGAGAAAGGCTATTACTCAGCCAAAGTTACTCAGCTGGGGAGAGATGGAGGCCCTAGATCCCAGAGCAACTGACTACACAGTGCCAACTGCTCGACCCTTCATCCCAGCCACTCCTGTTCCCTAGTACAACAGCCTGAGTCAGGGGCAGGTGGAGGGAAGATGGCCAAGGAGACAGATAGCTGGCTCAGTACAGACCCTCTGCCAAGGTGAGGCACAGAGAAGACAGAGAGGAACTTCCAAGGGCACCTGCTTTGTGCCATGTAGTCTTCCCAGGAACTCCTGTTTTAAGAAATGTGGAAACTGAGGCTCAGGGAAAGGAACATCATTCTCACTGGTGGACATTCTCTGGGTACCATGAACTTGCTTCAGGCCCTATCCTCTGTGTAGTAGTCTGGTGTGAAAACACACACACACACATACACACACACACACAGTGTCCCCAAAAGTCACTGATAAAGTCACCATACGCAGGGAAAATGGGAAATTGTAGCTAAATGTACCTTTATTTACAAAATTTTACAAAGAGGTGGGCAACATACTTTGTAAATATTTCATAAAATGATTTGTTGAATATTTTTCCAACCTGTGGAAGAACAAAATGAGATTCTGAGGGGTTGGCAAGCCTGCAAAATCTTGGATGCAGTGATCACACATGTGGTTCCAACCCAGCCTTGGCAACTTGCCAACTGTGTGACTTTGAGCACATGATTTCTCTTCTCTGAACCTCAGTTTTTTCATTGGTAAAATGGGAATACTCACTTCACAGAGTGGATATAAGTACTAAAGGCTTCAGGAAGGTGGAGCATTTTGCCCAGTGCTGGCACAGAGTAAGCTGTCGGCAAATGCCAGGGGTCACATTGCTGCCCAGCTGATGAGCAGAACTTAAGCCAGGGCTTGGAAGTCCCACAGTCCATGGACTTGCTTACACTGTCCAGCCTCTCCCCATCTTGACAAGTAGGCTCCAAACCAGATGCTTCTTTTGGCGAAATTGCCAGTTGATGCTTCATTATAAATAGCTCCAACCTTCCCACATGTAAATTCATTACTGATCCTTATGGGCCTGAGGTTATATTGTATTACATAAAAGCCATCTTTTGCTTTCATTAAATAAAAGCCACTTGGAAAATTCCATTGAGGGCTCTGGGCTCAGAGGGCTGAGAATTTCAGCTTGGATGTTGTCCCACTCTGTACAGTGGGAGGATAGTCCACAGTTACCCACTGAGGGGTCCCTAAGGTTCTCCTGTGGCACTGGAGTGCAGGGAGAAGACAGAGACCCCAGAGTGGCCCTCTTGTAATTGGAGGAAACATGACCATGACAACACTAATGGGGGACATTCATTGAGCTCTCAGGTATCCCAGGGATTACATGGTGGGCACTCAGTACAGATGGCTTCACTTTAACGCCATGAAGGGCTACAATGAGGGTCAAGGAGATGAGCACCTGTATCCAAGGTCCAAATGTGCAGAAAGGTGTTGGGGAGCTGGGATTTGAACCAGGTCTGCAAAACATGGGCTCCTACCCTGCCCCCAGAGTCCATCCAGGTTGGTGGCTATCAGCAAGTGTGTCCTTAAGGCAGAAATGACCATATACACATTCCCTGTACCAGGCTGGCAGACACCAGGGACAAGGAAATAGCTTTACTGGGCTCCCCTCCCAGAAGGAGCTCACAGGTGCAAGGCAAAGAGAGAGCAGTGGGACCGGGCAAGCCCAGATTCTCCAAGAAGATCAGAGGAGGACTTGTCACCCAGTCTAGGAATCCAAAGCTTTCTGGAACAGGTGGAATCTGAGCTGAGTATTAAAGAACAAGGATAACTCCTTGTTGGCAGTGGCCGGGTGTCTGAGCCCCAAGAAGAGAGGGAGGTGGAGCAGAGACTCAGGACTGAGCTCTGTGCACAGCAGAGATCCTTGGCCATGCACAGATCATGTCATGTTGGCCGGGAGCAGCTTCTGGTCAGAAGCCACATCATTCCATCCTTGAGCTAGAGCCAGGCTGGGCTGCCACAGGGTAGCACTGACATTCTCTGGGCATGTCTGTCTGTCCACCCCTCATACTGACTGGCTCAGTGTCCCCTATTGGTGTGTCCCCCCGCGCCTAACCCCTCAGCTCTAGCAGAACAGCAAACTCTGGCCCAGCCAGGACACCTGTGTCCAAATCCTGGGTTCACATGAATTCTGCTGTATCCTCAGCAAGTAAGATACTTTCTCTGCATCTCAGCTGCCTGTTAAGTGGGCTTGTGGGCATGAAATGTCACATGGAAAGGATTTACAATCACTATGGTTTTGTTAGTGTTATTTCTCAGGCTTCCACTCCAAATTCTCTTCTTCCATAGTATTTGGCTGGGGTAAAGGGCTAAGAAGGCTGGATGATCATGGCATTCCTACCTTGATCATCATTCCTACACTCTTAGCTCTGAGTTCAAGGGCAGGTCCAGGGGGGACACTGCTTCCCTAAGTGCCAATCCCCTCTTTCTTTCACATGGAGGTAAACTTTGTGTCATTGGGAGGATTGTGTGAGATGATAATTTGTAATTATAAAGAGCTGTAAAATTCTAATTATTCACAGACCTTTGGACCGCCCCCCCTCTATCCAGTAAGCTTATGAAAAAAATATGTGTAGCTGACAAGTTCATGGAACTCATCCTAGAAAAGGTCCTACACACATCATTGCTGAATATCGCCATAGTAGCCTTGGAAGTATCCCCTTGGGCCTTGTCCACCCTTCAAACAATTTTGGGACTCTTTTTCTGGAATAGCTATCAAAGCTGTCATTGTATTGATGACAGCTTGATGTTCTGATTGTCATCAAAATGTCTTCCTTTCAATATTTCCTTTAGCTTAGGGAAAAGAGAAAAGACACTGGGGCCCAAATCAGGTGAGCAGGAAGTGTATTCCAATACAGTGATTTGTTTACTGGCTAAAAAGTCCCTCGTAGACAGTGCCGTGTGAGCTAATGTATTGTCATGATACAAGCACTGTGAGGTGTTGGCCAAGATTTTCAGTTAAGATTTTCCTGTTTCTCGATAGGTGCTTACTTGCCTCGCTCTGCTATGCTTCTCATAGTCAGCTGATGATTTTGATGCACAATTCAACACATCTTTGCAATGTTTTCATCAGTTCTGCTCATTACTGGCCACCTCAACCTCTTTTCATCAGTAACGTTTTCTCTTCCCTTAGAAAAACATTTAATCCATTTGTACACTGCTATTTTCTTCATGGTAGTATCCCTATAAATTTGGACTAACATGCCCCTGATTTCGCTTCCACTCTTGCCAAATTTAACAAGAAATTTACGGATGTTTGCTCATGGCTCTAATTCAAGCTCCAATATTCTCACGATGGCAAACAAAAACATACAACAACAATAACGAATGCCACTCAGCAAGATACCACCACATATCAACACGAGCACAACCTGATACCAAGGTTGTGAAACCTTACCGAGTTGTTCCTACAGTGCTGCCGATGTAAGCACATGGTGGCAAGTTCACACTTAATTATCAGACCTTGTCCATAATATGTATATATACATAGTTAATATTTATTTAAGTGCTCACTATAGGCCAAACACTGAGCTATACAAGACTCCATGTAATGCTCCCAACAGCCCTGTAGGGATAACTCCAGTTTGCAGATGAGAAAACAGATTCAGAGAGGGGAAGCCATTTATCTGAGGCCACACAGCTGGGAAGTCCGATTGCAAAATCTGGCTTCCAAAGATCCCAAGCAAAAAAGGCTGGTTCTTCCCACTTCCCTGAAGGGTTAGTTATCTCAGACCCACTCTGAGCCCTCTAAGCTTTAGCCTTGAATCCTAAGAGCCCCAATCTTCATCACATTCCTGGTCCTCCCACAAAACTGCCTTCCCCAAGCCACCGTCTCAGATTTTCATTCATCATTTCCTCCGGGTCTCTGTAGGCACCTACCATGTGAAAATCATACCTGTGATGTTGTCTAATTCCTGACCAGTGACGCTGCCCACTGCCCCTCTTGGGGTGCCCTTTATGAAGTCCCTAGCTGAGATGCTCTGTAGGAGTCAGGGTAAGGAAGAATGTTCTTTCCCCTGAGGAAGTGGTTTGCTTCCTCATTCTTTGTAATTCAAGTTCTACATTTGATCACATTTCCTTTTTTGATGTGGTCACAAGGAGACTCAGAGTCACATTCACAAGTCCAAGGCAGCAAATTCCTTTACTGTCCCAATTCCAACTGTCCCCTACGGTTTTCTGTACTGGTTTTGGTTGATCCTTGTATCTACATCTAATTATACTTTATATTTGTTTTAGTTCCTTGTGATAAATAATAATTGATTGGTTGCACACAATAGCTCAAACTGTATTAAAGTACTTTATATCCCTGACAATCTTCTGGAGCGGTACTCATTGTAAAGGTGAGAAAGTGAGGCTAATGTCACTTATGTCAGATGCGTATCTGAGTCACTCTGACTCCAAGACTTGCTCTTAATCATCTTGCTTTGTGGAGAGCATGATATACTTTTTTGTCTGTTTGCACCTTTCCTAATACCCCAGGATCCCCAGCTCCACCCTGCAGGGACACCCTTTCCTTGTTTCACTTTTCCTTGCTCCTCAAGGAATTCACTCTCCCCAATTTTCATGACAATCTGGCTGAGGTCTGGGGTGCACATGGGGATCACACACCAGGCGCCATGTCATTCATCACAGC
Source organism: Arctocebus calabarensis (assembly GCA_963573935.1). Classification (NCBI taxonomy): domain Eukaryota; kingdom Metazoa; phylum Chordata; class Mammalia; order Primates; family Lorisidae; genus Arctocebus; species Arctocebus calabarensis. The sequence goes on from CAUYON010065227.1 coordinate 17,247, forward strand.
CTGACAGGTAGGCTAGCCTGATGCCAGCCTGCCTTGCTTCCCACCCTCAGCTTCCTGGAGAGCCCGAGTGACAGATAAGTCTTCTGGCTTAGCTCCTAGCTTTTGCCTAAAACCCTGCCCTGCTCTGAGCCTCCAGGTCTGGCCCTCCCTGTCAAGTTGTGTTGGGCCCTCCCCAGGGACAATTCTAGTAGCTCTCCAGGACAAAATGTCCTGTGGGAGGAGGTGGCAGAACAGGGACCATATGTGGGAGACTGGAGACCCGCTGGGTCACCCGAGCAAGTTGCTTCTGCTCTTGAGGCCTCTGTTGTGCAATCTGCAAAATGGGAATAACAATGCCTGTTCTGCCTACTTCTCAGAACCAGGGTGAGCTGAGGTGATAGGTATGTGCTTTCAGAATCAGGGCTGGGCAGCAGATGGACTCAAGAGGCCTGCATGTGCCTGTCCCAGAGCCTTCTCCCAGCTCTCTCAGTTGTGGTGAGAATCCCAAGGAAAGACCCAGAAGGACAGGGAGGGAGGTTTGAGGGCTCTGTTTTGTGAGACTGGAGCATCTGAAACCTTTGTTGGCCAATGCCTCTGTGAGATAGCAGCCTCCAAAAATCAAAATCACTCTTTTTTTTTTTTTAAGGATATAGGATTTTTTACTCCCATTTAAATTCCTTCTCCAAACTCAACCTCCTCCCTGAAAATCAGCTTCAAACGCCCTCCCCAGGAAAAGTTCCCTTGGCATCCCCTGACCCTGCAGTGTGTCAAATGGAGCACTTTTCCCATCTACCTAGAAAAACTATGTGTCCGCCAGAGCCTGTGAATGTGACTTTATTTGGAAAATGGGTCTTTGCAGATATAATCAGGGCAAGGGTCTCAAGATGAGCTCATCCTGGCTTACAGTGGCCCAATGACAAGTATCCTCATGAGAAAAAGGCAGAAAGATGTGACGTAGACACAGAACAGAAGGCATGTGAGGACAGAGACAGGGACTGCAGAGGTGGGGCCACATGCTGAAGGCCACCTGGAGCCTCCAGAAGCTGGAAGAGGCAAGGAAAGATTCTCCCTTAGAAATGGGAGATAGCACGGCCCTTGATCTTGGATGTGTCAGGGCAGTCCTAAGAAATGAACACACTCCATTTTGGCTCCTACAGTGTCCTCCTCCCCCTGAGGAGCCTACGATGTTAATGTGATTATTGCTGGCTTAGGTGTCTGCCATGAGGACGAGAACTGGGTGTCATTCAGCTCTATACATATCTTCTGGTGGGAGCAGAACACAGGTACCTAACAGGGCCTCTAGATATCAGGTTTTGTTCTGTTTTGTTTTGTTTTTCTGATGCTGTGTACCAGATCAACATGTGTACTTGCTCACAGCATGACGGCCCTCGGGGGGAGGACATGGCAGCAGCAGGCCCCAGGAGTGAGCGTTCCCTCGAATGTGGCCCTTTGTAACCTACCCTCGTATCAGGGCTTAGAAATCACATAATATCACTTCAGGCCTGCTCTTTCTATAATTCTATTTTGAAATAATTATAGAGAAATAAGATCAGAGAAATGAACAATTAGATGAATGAATGTATCCTTTTTTTCTATCTCACTGGATTGGTCTGGGTATCAGAAATAATAATAATAATGACACTGTTAATGCCATAGAACAAAGACCAATAGAACAAATGGATTAAGGGCCCAGGAATTAAGGGCTTCGCAGCCACCAGGGTTGGACTCTGGCTTCATGACTGTGATCTATGTAGCTTAGAGCAAATTACAATAACCCTCTCTAAAGCTTTGATTTTAACATTGGTGCAATGGAGCTAATCCAAGGACCAACCCTCCCCACCCCCCTGGGCTGCTGAGAGAACTGAAGAAACTGTGCTAAGTGCTCAGGGCACTACTGCACAGAGCAAGTTCACCACGTGTTCATAGATGAACTTCCTACGTGCTGGACAGTGAGCCACAGACTTTATTCACATCACTCCCAGGTGCCACAACAACACTACAGGGCAGAGAAAGGAGACCATGTGTCGGGTTCCTTCATGGTCACCACTTGTTGGGGCCCAGGACTGGCCAGGTCTCCGGCCCAGCTTATCTAGTGTCCGGAGGCGGACCACTATGCTATTATCTTGCTCGAGAACAATTCCCCTTAGGTGTCTTAGGGCTATTTGCCTTAGGAGAAGACATACAGACAGATAGTCTTTGAGGGAGAAGCAGTCTTAGTAGAAGAATAGATCTTAGCAGTCTTTCGTAGAGCCGCTATGCTGGCATTCTGTGGGCAGGAGAAGCGACAGAGTCCGAGGGAGTGGTCCGTGATAGAATGAGCTCACTCCCTGACGGACTTCTCCTGCAGCTTCTTATAGAGTTGACCTCGTGGCTAGTTGCAGCACAGGTGTAGACTGCCAATGCTCTTGTCTCGAGAGCTCTCATGTTCTTGTGTGGAGAGCCGAAACCCTTTCCCATGCCCTTATCACCAAGGTGTTTCTTATGATTACTGAATGTTCTGAACTTAGCTCTCGCTTCTTTCCTTAAAGCTACATGGTCTACTATATACGTGCATTTTCAGATGAGTACACAGAGGCGAAGGAAGTCCCATGAAGCATTTCTCACCACTGAAGAGCACAAAGCCAGTGCTACTGGTATTGCTGTCCTCTGCAGTGGCTGCAGCTAGACTGAGCATCCGCCAGAGTCCTCTGTCAGTACCTGATTCAGACTCCTCCTGCCTCTGTCATCTCACTCTGTCCAGTTCCTTGGGCCTCTCCCTCTGCTGATGACTATGTCCTATTTACCGAAGCCACCAAGGCCACCCCACATAAACAGCCTGCCATGTTATACACACTCATTCTTGGCCAGCCCCCAGCTCAGGGCCAGGCATGCTGGAAACACTTGACAAGCACATGCTCCACTCTTAATGGCTTCATAATTTATGGGGTGCTTACTATGTGGCAGGTGACAACCCATTAGAAATATTGTCATGACTGTCACACAAACAGCCTTGTAAGGGCAGGAAGGTATCTTTCTCCCCACTCTACAGACTGAGGAAACCGGTAGAGCTTGACACCCATGTTGCTGTGGTCATGCCTACAGCTATTAGTGCTGCAATCGTGGTTCCTCTGGACAGTTTTGGTCTGTGCTTGAGAGTCTCATCTCTGCCCCTCTGTTCTGCAGCTTCGCCCATACTGGGGCCCAGGACTCTGTCTTTGTCTTGTTCACCCCAGTCTCTTGTCTGGCATATTCTCTCTGCCTCTCTCCCCTCTCCATCTCTGTGTTTGCCTTTCTTTACATCTCACACCCTCTGTTCCTCTCTTCTCTCCATAGTCTTCCTGCAGCACCCTAAAATAGGTTACACGTGTACACAGAGACATACACATTAACACACATGCATACACGCACACACAACCCCAACCTCCAGGGAAGGAAAACATTTGCAGTCTCCAAACTCAACAAATCATTGCTGTCTAGAATGTTCAAGGAACTCTATTCTGCAAATCCAAGAAGACAGCAACCTCAAAAGGAAAATGAGCAAAGGATAAGGACAGGCAGTTTACAGGAGGGAAACTCCCCAAACCCAGGCATATCACAAATGGAAGATCAAAGGAATATAATTGAAAATCACAAGAAAAAGATACTCTACACCTGCTGAACTATGACAAGAGCTACAAAACTAGATAGTCCCCAGGTTGGCTGGGCTGGGGCATGAGCACCTCATGCCACACTGTGGGTACCTGTGAACCTTTGAGTGAATGGCTGGAGAACACCTCACAGCCCTGCAAGGAAACATATGGCAGGATGTTCACATGCCTTGGTAGCAAGGATATGTCTTGTGCTTTCTCTAGAAGCAAATCCTCAAATGATGATTTCTGCAAAAATGATTTATTAAGGAAGCATTCCAGGAAAATCTGGGAAGAGAGTGGGGAAATGGGACTAGGAATGGGAGGCCGGGTCCAGGGTGCACCATCCTGTAAAGTCTCACAGAGGGTGGTGTTGGGACTCTGGGAACAGAGCACATGGCACATTTATATCCCTCCCCTCTGTCATGGGGTTCACATTCCCAGATGCTCCCAGCCTCTGAGGTCGGTTCGGTGACAGAGAACCACAGGTGCCGGCTGTCGGGAGTGAAAGCCCATGGGGAGACATGTGCACAGAAACAAGCAAAGATCTGGGGACACCAGCCTGCTGATGGCTGGAAGCTACAATGTTCATTGTTGGAAAGGGGACTGGTGAAACGGGAGTGGGTACCCACCCTGGGATATACCACAGGTGCAAGAAACAACAGAAAATTAGGCGTACATAAAGCGGCATGGAGTGAGCTCTGGGAGGTAACAGCACTGCAGTACGTTGAGAACATGTGCTTGCAAAGCAGCAATGCACGTTTTGCAAGAATACAGCCAAGTAACAAGATACACATTGAATGGATTAGAACGGTCCTGTGGGAGCAGGGGTGGGAGGGATAACGGAGAAATGAATGCAATAAAGAAAGAAAATGAGACAAATGTGGGGCTTCCGGAGGCCCACTGACGGAGATGAGGGGTGTCATTATGTCAACCTTCACACCTCTCCCAAGGTCCAGAAAGACCCAAAACAAATGAACACCCCAATCTTTGCCTGGGGTTCATGCTTAGGTGGCACCCAGCTCTTGGCTTGGGTCACTGAATCCCTGGCTAAGCCACACTGGGCAGGCAAGGGGCCAAACAAGCAGCCTTCAGAGCCCCACTCGACATTCTTCCCAGTCGGGCCAGGAATAAACTTGGACTTGGATGAGCTAACGGAAGTAACGGCGTCGGCCCAGTCAGGGGCGGCTGTGCAGAGGCTGGGCCCCAGTACCTCTGTACAGAGCCCTGCCCCTGCCTGCTGGGGATGTGGTCGCCACTAGCCTGGTGGCTGTGTCCTGCCCACATCTCCACAGCAAGTAGGACTCTTGCTGGGAAAAGGGCAAGGCCTCAAGATCACATCTGATTCCTCCTTCAGCAGAGGACAACAGTCTCAGGTGGATGTTACTGGCCTAAGTTTTATTAAACAATCACATATATAGTCCTCACTACATTCTGGCCACTGTTCTAAGCATTGTTACTATGAGGAAACTGAGTCACAGAGAGGCTAAGTACCATGCCCAAAGTCACACAGAGAACTCCTCTGGTAAGCAAGGTCAGTCAAACAAGTCATTCCAGACTCAGGAGGAAGCTCAGAGACAGGCACATACCAGGCTTCAAATGCAGAGCCTGCCAAATGGCCAAACTTTGTCTACTACTTCACTCCTTGGAACATTCCTGAAATGTCTGGCCTTTGCCCAAGTGGAACCGCCCAAGTTTCTACCACGAGATCAGTCTGGTAAGGTTCAGAGTGTACCTTTCATAGATGGGGCCAGGCGAGGCCCCAAGTGCCCTATGATTTCCTCCCTCAAGCCTCTCTGGCTCCGGTTAACTGCAGGAACAGGAAATGCATCTGATCCCAGGCACAGTGGCGGAAGCCCTTTGAGGTAGGTGCTCCGTCACTCATCCGTCCTTCAAAGAGGTGCAGCTTCTCCCCTGCGCGGGTGCTGAAATGCAGCAGAGCATGGGCAAGCACCTCCCCCTAATCCTGAGAGGTCGTGGACATCGTCCCACTTTACTAAGGAAGGGCGTCTGAGTCTGAGGAGAGTGAGTAGCTTGCCTGAAAGCAAGCTGCATGTCACTCCTGCCTGGCTAGTAGGGGTGGAGACAGGTTGGCCACAGTCGAGTTTTCTAGGTGCCAGTAACCACCTCTAGCCCCTAGCCTAGGGACAGTCAGTCCTTGATGTTCCTAGCACGAGGATTTGAACTCAGGTTCCTGTGAATCCAGGGCCCCATCTCCTCTGGCTGCTCCCTACTGGTCTGTGTCCCCAGAGGTTCAGGGGACAGCAGGGCTGAGGAGCATCCAGGCAGCGAATGTTTGCCTTCTGCTTCCTTTCTGTGTCAGTGGGTTTTTGGCAAAACCCCTTTGCCAAAAGGGTACCCTAAGTCTGCGAAGGACTCGTTCCCCTGCGGTCCTGTCAGTGTGCCCTCCATCTCTTCTGATTTGTTCTCTCTGCCTCTCTCGCTCTCCCTGTCTCTGTCTCCCTGCCTTCTCTCTCTGCCTCAGCCTCCTCCACTTTCTCCTCCCTAACTCCCAGTCATCAGTTGACCCTCCCCTCTGAGACGCTTGGCCATCTCTCACCTGCACGAGTCACTTACCTGGGTGCCTGGCTGGCCCAAGGGAGTCTCTCTCATCTCCCAACCTGCTGTCTCTCTCATCACAGCCCAAGCTAACCTGTTCCTGATGGCAGCTCCAGGCCAAATACAGAGGCCTAATAGGACCGTGGGCGTGGGAATCCATCAGAGAAACTAGAAAATTTCCTTGTTCTGCAAAAGGCTGTGTTTGGCCTGGCTCCTGTCCCCATCTCATCCCCCATGCTGACAGCCCAGCTGGATGGCCCAGACATCTCTCATCCAGTTCCCCTGGCCTCCAAAAGGCTTTCAGGAAGTAAGAGGCCCTTCAGAGGGTATCCTGTTTGTTGCAAGGGAAACTGAGGCTTAAAGAGAGGAAAGTGATCCTCCCAAAACCACAGAAGAGAAGGACTCAGTCTGTCTTGTGTATGGTGAATCCTTGGAGGCTAGAAATGTGCCTGGCACTCCCCGAACTCACACCTCAGTGCAGTGCATACAGACTGCTGCATGGATTTGCAAGGAGAGGCTCAGAGAGTTTCAGTGACTAGTCCAGGCTCACACAGCCTTCAAGCATCAGCTCAGTATTTGAATAGAGGACTTGCTGACCCCAAAGCCCTAGATCATAGCCTCAGCCAGCAGCTGAATGATATGAGGTCTGTTAACCACCAACTTCACCCTCAAAAATGTGTCTCCTGAGCAGCACCCAAGACTCTCCCAGGCCTGAGGTCCTTAGGATTTTGCCTGCTGCTAGAGTCCCCTGGCTGGTCCCTCTCACAGAGCTTCCACTTCCACGGCAGAGACAGCCATCCTCATCTCCAAGGGCACCTCTGTGGTTGCAATACCCTGATCCCCAGGCTCCCAGAGACTCTGGAACCTGGAAACCACACAGTGCCTGCAGATGTTCCAGCCGCAGGCCTGGCTGCCAGCCACAGGACAGAATTAGCTCTGTGTCGGAGGAGAATTTCCTCCCTGGTCCCACGCCCACACGTAGAAGCTTAAACTGAGTCATCACAGTGACAGGCTGCTCCATTTTCTTTTGGGTTTGGAAGGAAACATGGTCAAGCCACGGACTCCCAAAGGATGGACAAAAGTAGGTGTTGGTGCCCTGGACCTGGACAGCCTACCTGTTCAGAGGCCAGAAGACCCCAGGAAAGCTCTAGGAGCTATTAAGTACACAAATGCAGGGAGGCATTCCCCCCACTAAAATATCCAGGCCTCTGTCTGGCCTGGCATCCACCCGTTAGAATGCTACTCCTTGAGCCCTGAAAGCATTTCCTTCCTCCCAGGAATCTCTGTCCCCAGGTCCACTACCCTCCCCACTCTGTGTCCTACAGGCTGACCTGCATGACAGACTCAGTAGGCTCCTTGCCCTCTGACCTCCAGTTTGAGTATCAGGCTCTCAGGGTGGGTGTTCATTCTCTAGCCCCCTTCCTGCAGAGTCTGGCCACAGCCACTCTGGGTACCAGGAACCCTCATCCAGCCCCTCAGCCCCAGAGCCATCAGTTTTCCTGGCTTTTGCTAGACACAGAGCATGGCAGCATTCCTCAGGCTGTCCACCCTAAGCTCTCCTCAATAACACTGTTGGAGTGGGTTGCCCATTTCCTACTGAGTCAGAAACTAGATTCTTAGTGCCTTCCCCACCCTCACCCCCCATCTCTCATTAAGTTCTACCCATTTCTTCTCCTAAACAGCTCATGAATCTGGGCATCATTTCTGCTTCCCTGCATGGCTGCAATTGGCTCCTCACTGGGTGGGCATCTATCCACCTGATAGACAGATCATGTTCTACCTGGTAGACAGCCCATTTCTAAACTAGAAACCACAGCATGTCACTACCTGCTTAAAACCCCTTAGCACCAGGACACAGTGGCTCACATCTGTAATCCTAGATCTCTGGGACATCAAGGCTTGAGCTCACGAGTTTGAGACCAGCCTGAGCAAGAGTGAGACACTGTCTCTAAAAATAGCTGGGCATTGTGGCAGGCACCTATAGTCCCAGTTACTTGAGAGGCTGTGGCAAGAGGATCACTTGAACCCAAGAGTTTAAGGTTGCTGCTGGCTATGATGCCAGAGCACTCAACCCCAACGGGACAGAGTGAGACTATGTCTCAAAAAAAGAAAAAAAACAACCCTTAGCAGCTCTTTGTTGTTCTTAGGATCAAGACTGACTCCTTACAGTCAGGCCCAGGCAATCTAGACTCTGTCTACCTGAGGACTGAGCTGAGATTTTGAGCCAAGCCCCAGACCAAACCCCAACTCGGTACCAGTTTGCATTGGTCCTGGAAGAAAGCAGATGCTTCCTTCCAAACAGGTACATTATTTTATCGGGGGCTCAGCTGCTCTTGCAGCTATCTCCCCAGCAGCCTCCTAGCCTCAGAAGTTTCCCAGCAAGACCATTTGAATGGATGTCTGTCTTCCCAAGCCAGAAAACTACTCTAGCCCCCAACAATGGGTTCAATGCACAAAAACTAAGCATCCTCCCAGCCACCCAGCGAGTGCTCAAAGCCACTGGGCAAACGGCCCTTGACCCTTCCCATAAGCATTAGCCCAGCCCATGGAGGTAAACAGATTTTCTCCCCTGCCTATATCCCAGGTGACTGGGAGGACCAGCGCCACCTTCAGTTAATCTTCTGAAGTCAACCTTGAGTCTGTATGTGCAAATAACCCCCAAGCTGTGTACACAGTGTATGTGGGAAGGGGGGGGCAGGCCCTGGGGATGCTCATGTCAGGGCCTCAGGATGTGGTCCAGCAGGGAGCCAGGGCTGGGAGGCTTCTCCCCAAGCCAGGAGCTGGCCTATGGCACATACTGGGCATGCTGCTCAGAGCATAGGCTTGGAGCCTAGCCTCTGGGAGCCCCTGGGGGGAGGGGAGGTTGCTGAGTGCCACCTGAGAAGCCTTTGTCCCAGGTCCTGCCTGCTTAAATCCAGGCCAGCATAGCTTACACTCAGGCCTGGAGGAAAACCTGCATCTGATACTGCCCCCAAACCCTTGCTTCTCTTCTCTAGCACCTTGAGACACCTGAGAAGTGGAAGCCAGAGGTTCATCCCCAGCAACAGCCCCAGCAACCCAGACTTGTCTGCTTACGAAGCCATTGGTTTTGAGCCCTATACTTTGCTCCCTTCTCTGTTGCTATGCCAGATGAATGGGAAGAATATATCACCAGGCCCCATAAACTCACACCAGAGCCTTGGCCAGGTACATGAGACCCAGTGGGCCATCCTGATAAGGAGCTTTGAATTCGGGCTAGAACGTCAGGGTTACATAATATTAACAATAGTCAAAAAAATGGAAACTTTACACAGCTTTTTTTGTTTGAGTCAGAGTCCCACTTTGTCGCCTTTGGTAGAGTGCTAGCGTGTCATAGCTCACAGCAACCTCTAACTCTTGGGCTCAAGCGATTCTCTTGCCTCAGCCTCCAGACTACAGGCGCCTGCCACAATGCGCAGCTATTTTTAGAGGCGGAATCTCTCTCTGGCTCAGAATGGTCTCAAACCTGTGAGCTCAAGCAATCCATCCTCCTAGGCCTCCCAGAATGCTGGGATTACAGGTGTTAGCCACCTTGCCGGCCTACTTTACATGTTTTATATTAACCTGATGGAGTTGAAACACATTCTTCTCTGTAAAGAATCACAAGACTGGAAAAGCAAATATCAAAAGTGCTCAATACTAACATGAAGCCAGTAGATGATCTAATACATACCCACACAAGAGAAAAAATTCAATTCAGGTTGGGAGGAGGAAGAAGGAAGGGAAGGAGGCAAACTAAGAATTTCATTTGAAAGTAACTTTCCTGTTTATTATCTGAATAACTGTAGCTATTTACACCTTCTGGATAGGGGTGACATAATATTTTTGTGATTAATCATGGATTTATCGAGGTCCTGTTATCTGTTCCTGGGCTTTTACTCTTATGTTGTGCCCTAAAGCACCAGCTGACTGAGAAGGAAAGAGATTGAGATCACTCTGCCTGAAGGAGAAAGTTAGGGAATGGCAGAAGATGCATTCCTTTGCTGTGATATGGGTGGCAACACAGAATAGATTAATGCACGGGCTTTTAAATTAGACAGACCTGAAGCTAAACTGTGGGGGCTTCCATTTACTAGTTGTTTGACCATAGAAGACTTCTGATCTCTCCCCACCCTACACCCCAGGAGTAAATGAGAAAAAGCAAAGGAAATCCTTAGCACAAGACCTGCCAAACTGGTATGTATTCAGGAAATGTTATTACTCAGAGTACTGGTGTAAGCATTTGGTGAGAGTACCCTGCTCTTTTCCTTGGTACATCAAATAAGTGCATCTGTATTTCTAAAAATATTTGAAAATATTTAGTATTTTTCCCCTATTTCAGGAATCTTGTTATTAGAAATACAATGACAAATGCTATTCCCAGGTACAGATGTTGTTCTGGACTGGCAACATAGTATTGGTTTTATGGTGCTCTTTCCTTTGAAACTGTTTATGGTATGTAATTTATTAAATCCATTTAAATTTCTTTTAGCACAGGAATTCATATTTGGTGAAGCCTTTCTTCCCCCCTTCCTCTGTCCCCTCCTTCATTCACTACCATTGGAGAATGTCAAAGATGTCAAACCAAAAAATTTTTCCTTAAAGACAATATTCTTTACTTAAAAAGTTTCTATGCTAAACTTCTATGCTGTCCTGGAAGTATTCTATGTTAAAAATGTAAATATGTTTCTTTCAAGGCAATATGCTCTGTTTGGCTTAAAATTATCTAAGGTACATTGGTAAGGATTTTTGCAGAAATAAAGTTTAGCATAAGTTCGTACACAACAAATTGTCTTTTTTTTTTTTTTTCCTATTGGTTAGTTAGATTTGGAAAATAGAGAACTTCTCATGGTACTCCATTTGATGGTAAGGATATATTTAAACTTTGCCAGATTTTATATTTCAATCAAACCCAAGAAATTAAGAAACATTTATTGCATGTAGAACATTATAGAAAGCTCAAGGCATATTCAAAAAAGTAAGATCTCTGTTCTCAGATTCTTACAACCTCATAGCCTGACATGTATGTGTGTGTGTGCACATAATTTTCTGTAAGAAATTTCAAACAGTAGGTTAAACATGATAGGAAAAACTTGGGAACTATACTCTTAACCTTGTTGTAGCTGACTATTTTCAACCACTCCTCCTGACCAAAGGTGGTCTAACAAGCCATCTAGGAAAGCCATGGGGACGTTTCTTTGCAAAAAAAATCCTCAGAGTAGAATAAAATCTTGAAAGAGCATCTCCCAATGAACGAGTTTTTCAAAGGCATACTAAAATTAGTGGAAGATACAGACCGCCTTGGCACTAGTGTTTATATCGCATGGCAAATAGCTGTCTCAGTTCTACATGACTTAAAGTCCTAAACTGTTAAGGGTGAAAACACATTTTCAACATTCTTTTTCCAACTCCCACACATTAAAAAAAGCACAAAGCCAAGACACATACACCCTGCTGGGAATCCATCCCTTATGTGTGGGCACCGACTACTTTGTCTGGAATTTGCTTATGTGTAGGAAGCATGAAGTATATTAGTTTTGGGAAACTTGATACCAGAAATGGACAGGTAGGGAGGAGCAGCCAAGTTAGCTTTTTAAAGAAGTTACTTTGTGGATGTTTAGGAAGGGGTTTTTGGGAACTGAATTTCAAGTACTTAAAGTAAGCTTCGTCCTGTTTGATTTCTCTTAACTTCATGCCCCAAGAAGTCCATAAGTAAGGTTATAAATTTTGAAACGAAATAAGCACACAGGATTCTAAATTCCTTTGTAAAAGTCAGGGAAGGAGAATTTTGTGCTTTTTGGGTGTGTTTAAATCCTATTGTTAGAGTAACCAGTGTATTAATGAGATCAGAATATCTGCACTCCAATTTCTGATTTGTTGTGCCAGCTTACGAGAAGTTTTCTATACTATACAGGCCTATGTTTCTCTATTTGTAAAACAGAAGCAAAAATTCCCATCTTGACCTGTGTTCAAGAAAATATAACATGCAATGAGAATCAAAGATTTGGGTCAACAGTATGCAAATTTATGTAGGGATTTTATGAACTGATTAAAAGCATATTTATGGACAAGACATAAAGAGAACCACAGGGGGGGAAATGTGAATTTTTGGTGTGAGAAATTTCGGATGATTTTTATTTCTTTTTAAAATCTTCACTGTAAATGACAGCTGCAACCCCCCCCCCAAAAAAAAATGGCTGGGCATTGTGGCGGGCGCCTGTAGTCCCAGCTACTTGGGAGGCAGAGCCGGGAGATTCGCTTGAGCCCCGGAGTTGGAGGTTGCTGTGAGCTGTGTGACGCCACGGCACTCTACCGAGGGCAATAAAGTGAGACTCTGTCTCTACAAAAAAAAAAAAAAATAATAATAAATAAATAAATAAATAAATAAATCGTCACCGTAGTTTTGTCTTCTGTTTGGGAGATATAAATAATACCAGGGGATTCTACCTCCAGCAAGGCTAAGTAACTTGGGTCAGGCTTATCCTTTCTGGGCTATATATAAAAGTTAAACACATGAAAATATTAAGAATGACCAAAGGCAGGTGAATAGTGAAAGGAAGAAGTGATGTTTGAAAGACAGTAACAGCATGGGGGGAGTTTCCCATTTTGAGGAAGCTTAGCCCAAGGGCAGGCCCCAGTCTGTATCAGGGGAGCAGGAGAAGCTCAGATACAAATCTTAGTCACATTGGCTCCCACGCCCGAGGAAAGAGTCTGAAATGATCACAACATCTGGAAAGAAGGAGAGAAGGATTTCACAAAGGGAAAGCCGTACATTGTATATTTAAACTCTTCCCAAATCTCTGGCTGACCCTTGAACCACACGTGCTCAGGGGAGAGCCCAAGTAGCTTAGCTAAAGCTAAAATCAAAACACAAGTCTCCCCCTCCCCAGACTTAGAGTCCAGAGTGTGAAGTTTGAATTCAGTCGAGTAATACCTGCTTAAGAAATAAAATTACCCTCCTTGGTGCCAAAAGGAGTTGTGTGTATGTCCGGGGAAGGAAAAAAAGGACAAAGGGGAAAAACAAAAATTTCTGTCCCACACTGTTTTGTTAGGATAAATAATGTTTGCATATATGTTTTGTATTTCCAATTAGTGTGAAGGTACGAATGATTGGGTTACATTGCTTTCATTTGTTATGTAAAGTTCAAGTTGTTGGCTAAGTTCACCCAGGGGCCTGCAGTGTGCTCTCTCATTATGCCCTTTAAGTGAAAGCTGACCAACCCTCCTTCCCTTTCCCCCTCTTCCCTCTTCCTCTTTCTTCATCCCCTCACTTGAATTTAGTTTTTCTCTCAGTTGGGAATGTTTATCTATTGGTTTCATATTAGTATTGAGTACATTGGATACTTGCTTTTCTATTCTTCAATACTTTACTAAGAAAAACGTTCTTCAACTCCATCCATATCCAGAAACTTATAACATCTCTGTCTTTTTTTTGGCTGAATAGTGTTCGATGGTATCCATACACCACAGTTTATTAATCACGTGTTGATGGGCACTTGGCTTGATTTCCATGACTTGCCCCTTGTGAATTGAACTGCAATGAATATTCTAGTGCAAATACACTTATGGTAGAATGATCTTTTTACTTTTAAAAATTATTATGCTTCAGGGCGGTACCTGTGGCTCAAAGGAGTAGGGCACCAGCCCCATATACCGGAGGTGGTGGGTTCAAACCTGGGCCTGGAAAAAAACTGCAAAAAAAAAAAAAAAAAAAAAAAAAAAGAAAAAATAAAAAATTATTATTATTCAGAAAATATATCTGAACCCCAAACCTTTATAACATATTCTTTTCAATGTTCAGGGCACAAATCAAGTGACTTTATATATGAAGAAAAAAGAAAAGAGACACCATTCACAACTTGTGTGTGTGCGTGTGGGTATGATTTGTAGAAACTGATGTCAAGATGATCCAGAGATTGAAATAATCAGGCAAGATTTTTAAAGCAGTAATAACTTGTGACCAAGGATTTAAAGGAAACATAATGAATGAGAAGATAGCAAGTTTAGAATAACTATGCCAAATCCAAAGCATAAAGAGAAAATATTAGTAATAGAATAAAAACTGGAAGCAAATTTCACATTTCTTCGTCAAGCTTATTTGTGAAATTAGAATATTTTAACAGATATTTGAGAACATGGATAAGGGCTAGTACTCAGCTCACATGCAATAGCTATTGTTAAAAATGGGTAGCTGTAGAAAAAGAAAGATAGAAAAGCAAAGGGATAGAAAAAGTTAAATGAGATAACGCTAGAATAATAAAAGCAATGTAAACATTTATGTAATGTTACATATACTTCATGTCCCATTCTAAGTTCTTTACTTATCCAGTTACCAATTGTCCAACTTAACCTTGTCGAGTTCTATTGTTGTTCTGAGAATACAGATTAGAAAACTGAGGCTTAGAAAATTTAAGTCTCTCACCCAGCCAGGAGGAAGAAATTCATTAATTTCATTTTTTTCACCTCCATATGGATGCAGCAGCTTGGTCAAAACATAAACCACAGACTGAAATGAGCAGGGGCTCTTTTCTCTTGTTTATAAGATTGTGCTGAGTGATTGTGTCTGTAAAGATAAAAAAGGCTAAAGTTGCTGGGGAGGGATTGGAGGACCGTGTTTCAAAAATAAAATGCTTCCTCTACTGAATTGGTTGTAAAGTTTTCTAACAAGACCAAAGTCTGTCATCTCAACGTTAGATACAAAAATAAAAAACAAATATTTTCAGAGGAGGAAACCATCTGACTTTAAACAATATGAAGGTATAAATTAAGGTTAGTAATTTTCTTTTTTGAATGCAATTGTGTTAATAACAATTATTTCTCGAGTGTTTATTCTAGGCCAAACACAGATGCACATACGATGTACTTTACCCATCATAACTCTGTGGAATATACCCTATTATCCTAGCTTAAACACACACACAAGAGTGAAATTTAATGAGGTCAGGTCACTTGGCCAATATCATGGTTTGAAATGGCAGAAGGGAGTTAAAAACTGGGCCTGATGGACCCCCAATTCTGAAATCTCAGGCTTCACCCCCTCCAGAATGCACCAGCATCTAAATTTAAAGGAGGCAGAGAGGATTTAGGAGGAGAAAATTTAGGATATTCAAAAGGGAGAAGGTGACATTGGGGACACATTTTCTCTTTGCTAGTTTTTCCTAAGACTGTGCTGTAAGTGATGTCAGTTCACATGTGAAGGCCTGATGAAGGTGCAGGAAGACCTTAAAGTGGGATGATTAATGTCTGACTAGTGGGGACCTTCTTCCCACTTCCACATCCCATCAATCACCAAGTCCTTCCAGTTCTTTCTCCTCAGAGTTTTCAACCATGCTTTTTCATATTCACTTATACCACCATTAAGGCCACCACTGTCACCAACTTTTCCTAATTCTTGCCTCTTACCAAATCATTTTCTTTATCACCAAAGGGCAATCTTTCTAAAACAAAAATACAATCTGAGAACTTTTTGCTTCAGCATTTTTCTTTCTTTCTTTCTTTCTTTCTTTCTTTCTTTCTTTCTTTCTTTCTTTCTTTCTTTCTTTCTTTCTCTCTCTCTCTCTCTCTCTCTCTCTCTCTCTCTCTCTCTCTCTCTCTCTCTCTCGAAAGTGTCTCACTTTGTCACC
>CAUYON010065229.1:0-30190 GCA_963573935.1 Arctocebus calabarensis
TTTTTTTTTTTTTTTTTGTAGAGACAGAGTCTCACTTTATCGCCCTGGGTAGAGTGCCGTGGCGTCACACTGCTCACAGCAACCTCCAGCTCTTGGGTTTAAGCGATTCTCTTGCCTCAGCCTCCCTAGTAGCTGGGACTAGAGGTACCCGCCACAGCGCCCGGCTATTTTTTTGTTTTGCAGTTCGGCCGAGGCCGGGCTTGAACCCTCCACCTTCGGTATATGGGGCTGGCGCCCTACTCGCTGAGCCACAGGAGCCGCCCGATAGTCTATTTTTTTTTTTTTTTTTTTGAGACAGAACTTCAAGCTGTCCCCCTGGATAGAGTGCTGTGGCATCACAGCTCATAGCAACCTCCAATCCTGGGCTCAAGCGAGTCTCCTGCCTGTGCCTCCCAAGTAGCTGGGACTACAGGCGCCCGCCACAACGCCCGGCCATGTTTTGGTTGCAGCCGTCATTGTTGTTTGGCGGGTCCGGGCTGAATTCGAACCCACCAGCTCAGGTGTACGTGGCTGGCGCCTTAGCCCACTGAGCCACAGGCACCGAGCCGATGCTCTGTTCTTTGTGCACTGAACTCGCTGCTTTACACAAACCTGTGACCTCACAACCACCAGGCTAGGAATGTGCATCACTGTGTTACAGCTGGAGACCCGAGATCACACAGGGAGAGAGGAAAGCTGAGGTTGAGACCCAGGGGAGGAAGGGGCACGGAGGTGCTGTCTTCCTCTCTGTTAGGGACCCTGGCTGGGAGCCCAAGGTCCCAGGTTTTCTTAGAGAGGGTCAGGCTGGCTGGGGTTTCTGAGAGCCTGCTCATGTGACAGTTGGCAAATGCATGATCCTCAGCAAGGGACCAAGCACAACCAGCATGCAGAGCTGAGCATCAGCAGCAGGGGGCGCTGACGACCCAGCCTGCGCGTCCCTGTGGAGAAAACAGTTAAAACAAACATAACAAATACAGGAAAAAGCTTTGGTGTTGCCAGACTTACGCTGAATTTCAAGTTCCTATGTTAATTTACTGTATGATTGTTGACAAATTCTTTAGCTTTCCTAATTCTCAGTCTCCTCTCCTGTAAAATGGGGGTAAAATACCGTGTCTACATATAATGAGTGGGGAGCCGGCGCCATATGCCAGAGGTGGCGGGTTCAAACCCAGTCCCGGCCAAAAACTGCAAAGAAAGAAAGAAAGAAAGAAAGAAAACAGTTAAAACGGTGGCAACGGATTATCTGATTGAGACTAGGCCTGAGGATGCGAATTATAGCATAGTTTGTAGTAAGGGAGAGCGCACAACTTCAGTAGTAAACAAAGAGCGGTCTGCCCATGCCGGAATACCTCGTGGCCATTCCAAATGATGCTTATGAAGTTTGTCCCCAGATGGTTACACAGTATTTATGAAAACCCGACTGTGCCAGGCGCTGGGCGGGGTGTGGAGGTAGCAGGGCCACCAGGCCATTCTAGTCCCTGCCCAGGTGGACACTGTTCTGACTTGCCCTGGCTTTGCTGTGCTCCAGAATTCTCTGGAGGGAGGGCTGGGGTTGCGCAGACACCTGGGCTTTCCGTTTCGCTCAGCCCTCAGGAGACACTAATGTAACTCAAGTTAGGGAATCCCTGGTTTAGCCACTTATTCTCAAAGCGTGTTACTTGGACACTTGCCCCTCGCTCTCCTGTACCCTGACATCTAGGGTCACAATCCCCAGGGATTAAATTCTCAAGCCTGGACCACTGATCATTATCAGAATACCTCAGGTACAAGTTTCCAGGGTGGGTCAGAGTCTGAAAATTTGTGCTGTGATGTGAAGTTCAAAATGAAGTTAAATTGCATATAGATTAGACTTTCACTTCACTTTTGCATGGGGAAGAGTCTGGAGGGAGACAGAGAGTCTGAATTCCAGGGAGAAATTTCTTCCCCCCCCATGTTTCTATATTTTTACACTTTTTTTTTAGAGGCAGAGTCTCACTTTATCACCCTCGGTAGAGTGCCGTGGCATCGCACAGCTCACAGCAACCTCCAACTCCTGGGCTTAGGCGATTCTCCTGCCTCAGTCTCCTGAGTAGCTGAGACTACAGGTGCCTGCCACAACGCCCGGCTATTTTCTTATTGCAGTTTGGCCAGGGCCAGTTTCAAACCTGCCACCGTCAGTGTATGGGGCTGGTGCTCTATCCACTGAGCCACAGGCACTGCCCTATTTTTACACTTTTTTTTTTTTCTCTTTTTGGCTGGGGCTGGATTTGAACCTGCTACCTCCAGCATATGGGCCGGCGCCCTACTCCTTTGAGCCACAGGCACCGCCCCTATTTATACATTTTCTATCACAAATAGAACTTTATTTATTTATTTATTTTGTGGAAACAGAGTTATACCTTATAGCCCTCGGTAGAGTGCCATTGTGTCACACAGCTCACAGCAACCTCCAACTCCTGGGCTTAGGTGATTCCCTTGCCTCAGCGTCCCAAGTAGCTGGGACTACAGGCGCCCACCACAACGCCTGGCTATTTTTTTGGTTGCAGCCATCATTGTTGTTTGGAGGGCCCAGGCTTCATTTGAACCTGCCAGCTCAGGTGTACGTGGCTGGCGCCTTAGCCCGTTGAGTCACAGGAGCTGAGCCTCTTGGTAAGGTTTTTTTTTTTTTTTTTTTTAGACAGAGCCTCAAGCTGTCACCCTGGATAGAGTGCCGTGGCATCACAGCTCACAGCAACCTCCAATTCCTGGGCTCAAGCGAGTCTCCGGCCTCCGCCTCCCAAGTAGCTGGGACTACAGGCATCTGCCACAACACCTGGACATATTTTGGTTGCAGCCATCATTGTTGTTTGGCGGGCCCGGGCTGGATTCAAACCCACCAGCTCAGGTGTACGTGGCTGGCACCTTAGCCCGTTGAGCCACAGGCATCGAGCCATCAGAACTTTATTTTTAAAAGATGTCTTCATTGCATTCACGTTTAGAAAATAGAAACATGACGTGCAGAAGTGAAGCTGGGAATTTCCAGTTGTGGGAATTAGCATAGGTGGAGCCCCAGAGGGCAGTGGCCATTTTCTGAAGGCCCGAGGGGGGAGGAGGGTGGGAAGCAGGAAGGACAGCAGAGGTGGGAGGGAGAGGCAGGAGAGGGCCTCTGCTTGCACCTGGGAGGCTGCCAGGTGGAGGAGGCCTCTCCGTCAGGGCCTGAGGTCCTTCCTAAGAGATTGCTTCCAGACATATGAACCCACTGGCTGCAGTTCTGGGCAGCCCAGCACCAGGATGGGGCGTCTTTCTGTCCTCACTCCTATCGGTCTCACTAATACCAGGTGACAAGGCTTGGGACTGGGAGGAAGGCAGGCAGGTAGGCAGCCCAGGAGAGGGGTAACAGCAAGGGCCCTTCACAGGGCCCTGCATTCCACTCCGTCCCCACTCGCCACTCAGGTTTGAGTCCCTCCCTACAAACTGGCCCCACAGGCGAGGAATCCAGACCACCGGACACTGGGCTCAGCTCCATGTGTCAAGATCCACCTGATCACACCCCTCATTGCTCAGGCACTTTGGTGAACCCTGCCCAGGGTGGCAGATCCACCTGCTGGCTAGGCCGCCAGGGCGTTTGGCGATGCACTCTCTGCCCCACCCCACTGCCTGCCCGGCTTGGTGCTCACCTGCAGGAAGCCCGGCAGCTCCTTCTCCATCAGCACCTTCAGCTCCCCCTTGCTCAGGCTATGCGCGTTGCCCTCGCCGCCCGAGTAGCGGGCAAAGACATCGATGATCATGCCCATGGCTGTCTCCAGTTCCGTCATGCTGCCGGGTGCTGGCTCACCTTCCTCCCGGGGCTGCTGTGGCCAAGGCAATGTCCCACCACAGGCCTCTTGGTGCTTTATGTGGCTGGCCTCTTGTTGACACAGAGGGTGGGACAAACAGGGTTGGAATAGTCAACAAATACTCCTCCTCCCCGGGCTGATGAAGCATACTGCTGTGACTTCCTGTCTGGAACCTTTCCTCCAGCCCAGGCCCAGGGCAGGGGTCACCTCTGACTGCCCTCGCTTTGCTGTGCTTATCTATATCTGGGGCTCATCGCTGAGTCACAGGGAGCCACAGAATCCAGGGCCCGGCTGTAAGGAGATTGAGGGAGGATGGCTCCTGCTGGCGTCAGGATGGACTCAGAAACAGAACAAGGCTGTTTTGGAAAAGAAAAGTTCTTCTTTCCTCAGAAAAATGCCCCCAGTTCAAACAGTGCAACCATCTTACAACTGGTGTCCCCACCCAGAGGGTGGACAGAGGGCCCATGGCAGCAGCAGAGAGAAGGCAAGGCCCTTGGCCTCACCTGGGTCTCTGCCTTGGAAGGCTCAGCCTTTCCCTGGAGCTCCTGGTCCCCCTCCTCGGTATCAGCACTGCCTGTCTGGGAGGCCCAGACATCTGGGTGCTGGGCTAGATGAAGAACTTCAGTCATCAGTTTCCTAAATATTACCCGGGGCACAGAGGAGCCCCTGAAGGACAAACGGGACACAGGTCCATCCTGTCCCCACCCCGGGAAGCCCAGGGCCACCCTAAACCAGGGGGATGGGCAGGCAGGAAGCATTTCCAGTAAGTCTGGCCCCTGGTGAGGTCAAGAGGTTTCAGAAAACCACAAGGTGTGCGGTGGTGCAGGCAAGGCCTGGCTGGCCCAGCCTGTCCTGAGCATGACATGTAAGGACAGCAGCTCTGAAGTGGCTCTTCTGTCCTCGGGAGTCTGGGTCACATGAGGTGCTCTGAGGAGGAAGTCTATGCCCAGCAGACGCGACCCCGGGCCCAGCACAGAGCCTGGAGGGACAGGCCAAGCCATGTGGGTGAGCAGGCTGACCTCAGCATCAGTGCCCTGCCAGGCCCTGGACATACACAGCCCTGGCCTTGGGTGCTCCCCAGCCGAAGAGGGGTGCCATGTAGGCAGAGTGGGTGGCGAGGGAGCTGACTGAGGGAGGGAGAGGAAGGGAGGCCAGGAGGAAGGTGGGGTCCAGGCTGGAAGGACCCTGGGCCAAGTCAGGGCTGGAGAGCAGAGTGGGGTGTGGAGAGGGAGCTCGGCGTGGAGGAGATCGTGCTGTGGGACGTGGGACACCAAAGGAACAGAGACACAGAGAACCTGCACTCAGGGGAACTGAGAAGTCGGGTGGGCTGGAGGGGTGAAGGGGCGCCACTGGGAAGGCCCTGCAGGCAGCCCACTTGGGCCCGCTTGGGTGCAACCTTGCGGGTCTGGGCCTCATAGCCCCAGCTGCACATCAGAGGTCCTGGGTGATGAAGAGCTGGCTCTGTTGGGACCCTGCCCACACACCCCTGCCCATGTCAAAGGCTGGCTGGGCCCAGAGCTTCCAGGCGATTCCAAAGGGCAGGATCCATGGTCTGGAGAGTTTTCACCCTGGAGACGCATGGTCAGACTTGCCCTTTGGAGGCCACTCAGCAACTGGGGGGGGGAGGCCTGAGAGGAGCCCACTGCCATACTGGGTCACGGTTCTTGTAGCACCTGCCGTGGGAAGCGGCGCCTCAGAGGAGCAGGGACGTGAAGGAAGAGGGGGCCTCGCCGCCCTCTCATGCAACCTCCTCCCTTCGCAGAGGGGAAGTGAGGCTCAGAGCAAGAAGGCCGTCCACAAGCCTGTGCCCGCTTGCACTTCGCTGCACAAACCGTTTCTGAGTCAAGTCACTTTCCCCTCGATAATGTTTTAGACAAATATTTGATAAGGGAGGAGGCTGAGAGAGTTGAGGAAATGCGTTTCTCAGGGAACCGCTGAGTGAGTGGCAGGGGTGATGTTCCCCCATGCGGCCATGAGGGCAAGGGCCACAGCTCAGCCTTGGCACATGGCTCCCCGGGAAGGTAGCAGAGGCCCCGAGACCCGGGCGTCCCCTTGCAGACCTCTTTCTCCAGGCTGGGAAGCTGAATGACACCATCTCCCAGACTCCTTACAGCCAATGGCCCATACCACGGTCCTGGATGATGTTCCACTGAGACCTAGGGAGGCTGGCTGCGGTGACTACGAAGAGCGGGCTGTGAGCTTCCGTCCTGAAACCTGGGCGTGATCTCTGGAGAAGCGGCAGCTATCTCATGGCTGTGTGGATGCGGCTGAGACAGATTCTTGTGGCTTGAGACTGACGGTGTCCCCAACTGGCTACATGTGTCTCTTCGGGGCTGCCATATCAAATCACCACAAATTGGGTGGTTGAAAACCACAGACATTTTTCCTTCATGGTTCTGGAGTCTGGAAGTCTGAAAGCAAGGTGACATCAGGGCTGGGTTCTTCTTGGGGCCTCAAAGAGAGAATCTGTCCCCGGCTCTGGTGGCTGCAGCAATCTCTGGCAATCTTGGCTTGCAGCCATGTCACTCCTTTTTTTTTTGTAGAGTCTCCCTTATCACCCTCGTTAGAGTGCCGTGGTGTCACACAGCTCACAGCAACCTCCAGCTCCTGGGCTTAGGTGATTCTCTTGCCTCAGCCTCCCCAATAGCTGGGACTACAGGCGCCCGCCACAACACCCAGCTATTTTTTGTTGCAGTTTGGCCAGGGAGGGGTTTGAACCCGCCACCCTCGGTATATGTGTCTGGCGGCCTACACACTGAGCCACAGGCGCCGCCCCATGTCACTCCTTTGTTGTCACATGGCCACCTTCCCTCTGTGTGTCTCTGTCTCAGGAGGACACAGCTGTGATGAATTCAGGGCCCGCCTTCTCTTGCACGACACTATCTTATTACATTTTCAATGACCCTGTTTCCAAATGAGGCACATTCTGAGGTTCTGGAAAGAACACACATTGACATCTTGGCCAAGTTCTGTGATCTGTCAGGGGATTGTCATTGTTCCTATGAACGGGTGATAATAATCGTTACTCTCTCAGGTACCGGGGACTCAGAATACGATACGGGATGAACTGCAGCGGAGCTCGGCGTGGGAACCCAGCATGCTCAGAGCATCTTCGGTTCCTTCCTTCCACGTTCCCAGCTACCCTCCCCATGTCAGGCGCCCTAAGGCAAGTCGCGTGACCCATTGCTCCCTCAGGAGCTGCAAGTCAAGGACACTGAGGGGCATCAGTGATGATGTAGTGACCGTCGAAAGCTAGAGGCCCGTGGGAGCCTCAGGGAGGGGCTGACCCAGCCAGGGAGGTCAGGGGAACTTCCTGGAGGAGGCGAGCTTTAGGTGAGAATTGAAGGAGCAGATGTGGGTGCCACAAAGGTGCCTATTTATTTATTTTGAGACAGGGTCTTACTCTGTCACCCAAGCTGGCATATAGTGGAACCATTACAGCCCACTGCAACCTCCAACTCCTAGGCTCACACAATCCTTTTGGCTCAGCCTCCCAAGTAGGTGAGACTATAAGTTCACACCACCATGCCCAGGTCATTTAAAAAATTATTTATTTATTTATTAAAATTTTTAAAACAGAGCCTTTTTTTGAGACAGAGCCTCAAGCTATCACCCTCGGTAGAGTGCTATGTCATCACAGCTCACAGCAACCTCCAACTCCTGGGCTCAAGCGATTCTCCTGCCTCTGCCTCCCAAATAGCTGGGACTACAGTCACCTGCCACAACACCCAGCTATTTTTTTGGTTGTAGCTATTCTTGTTGCTTGGTGGGCCCGGGCTGGATTCAAACCTGCCAGCTCAGGTGTATGTGGCTGGCGCTTTAGCTGCTTGAGCAAAAACAACAAACATTTATTTATTTATTTATTTTTAGCTCACTATGTTGTTTGGGCTGGTCTTGAACTCCTGGGTTCAAGCGTCCTCCTTCCTAGGTCTCCCAAAATGCTGGGATTACAGGTGTGAGTCACAGCTTATT
Organism: Arctocebus calabarensis; assembly: GCA_963573935.1. NCBI lineage: Eukaryota > Metazoa > Chordata > Mammalia > Primates > Lorisidae > Arctocebus > Arctocebus calabarensis. Next base: position 7,746 of record CAUYON010065229.1, read on the forward strand.
TAGATGAGTGGCCTTCAGAGTATGGTCCCCAGACCAGCAAGTGTCAGAATCCTCCCAAATACGAAACCTGGGGCAGAAGCCCCAGCTGCAGGGAAGGCTGGTTCCAGTGCCTCCAGCATGAGAACTGCTGGCTGGACACTGGGACTGCAGGTGCTCTCAGCAGAGGGAGGAGCCAATGCAGAGGAGGAGCTGGGACGGGGGTGGCACGTCTCAGAGAGCTTGGCGGGGCAGTGGCAGAAGTTCTAAGGCTGGGGGGAGGTCAGGGAGCTGGGTGCTCCCTAGAGCTGGAGGTCTGTGATTCTGGGCCTCTGTGAGCTGGGTTCAGCGTGGACTGGCTTTGGTGATGGCAGGCAAATACTAAACGTTGGCAATGGGCCTAGATAGAAAACGAAGCATCAGAGAAGATGCAGCAGGTTGAGCTGTGTCTTCCAACCAACTTTTTGGACCAGAGTTTAATGTTCCACAGCCTCCCAAACTCACCACTGCTCTACCCCCTCCTCACCCCAAGGCTTCCTAACACCACTGCTTAATAAATTTTTGTTGATTCCTTTTGTGAGTCAAGACTTCCAACCGAGTACCAGGCCCAGGCTAGAGGCAGGGAGCTGAAGCCAAGGGGATCAGAGACCTTTCCACATGTTAAAACCCAGGCCTGACTCCAGGGTGACACCCTTCAATGTCTTTCCTGGTTGGATCCTCCTGACACTAGCACTGAGTCTTTTCTGTGACCTTTGTTTTAAGCAGAAGCACAAGGAGGTCTCAGGAAGTGTCCAAGTGGCAGCAGAAACCTGGCTTCTGCCTCTTGACACAGGCTGCCCAGTGCAGGACATGTGGCTTGGGGTGAGGAACCTGTAGCCTGCCTGGCCTGTTGTAACTATAGCCACCCGTAAGAAAAATACGGACCCCAACTTTGGGTACAAATCAGAGGTGATTTTATTTACTCCTGTGCAGGCGGCCGCTGCAAAAAAGGCAGACGGCCCAGATCAGGTGGTCATTTATTACATCTGTATAGACAGACGGTTGCCTAAAGGGCAAACGGCCAAATCACGGTGGTTACATCTGCACAGGCGGACTGCTGCCCCAAAGGGCAAGCAGCGCTGAAGAGAAATGCAGGCAGCCTTTTAGACCCTTTTTGTGCTGATGTGGCAAAGCAAGCATGTACAAAAGCAGAACATGGCTGATTATAGGGTGGGGTTACATTTAGGTAGTTGGCTCGGGGTAGCTGCGTGGTGGCTCAGTGGGGGTAACTCAGTAACCATGGAGACAACTTGGAAAGCCCAGTACCTGGGAAACTCAGTTTTTTGGGAATCTCTGCTTGAGTGAGTTTCTAACATTGTTTCAACCTGTGGCTAGAGGGGTTGAGGTAAGTTTCTCATCATTGTGTTTAGACATTGCTAGGGAGTCAGGGAACGGGGGGAACTTCCTTGTCAGGAACCTGTTCTCAGAATTAAACCAAAAAGGGGGGTTTGAGATGGACGGGGATTCAGGCTGAAAACAGTTAGGGGCCTTAGGGGTCTTCTTGCCGGGTGGGTTACTACAGGCCTTGGCCCCACTGGGCCACGAACTCACTAAATGACCCTGGTCGAGTCCCTTCTTCCCTCTAGGACCTCTTCCTTCATCTGTCAAACCAGGGGTTCAGATTAGATCACCTCTAAGACTCACGGTTCTCAAGCTGAGTTGCCCACATTCCCTGGCAGCATAATGCATGCTTTGGTGCCCTGGAATGCGCAGAATTTTTAAAATTATTTCTGTTGAGACCGAGAAGTTCACAAGGATTGTCAAGAGAAAACAGGAGCCCTGTGGTGATTACATGGGGTCTCTGTCTCTCAGGCCCATTCTTGCTCCTGGAAAGATAGTGCCTCCAACCCTGCCGAGCAGCCTGTGGCACGGGGGCCCTCCCCTGTGTAAGCCACTCCTGGGTGCCCACTAAGGGCGGTGCCTGTTTGAGAGCATATGGGAGAAGCTGGAAGATGGAGAAGGGGGCTGGGCTCTGCGGCCCACTGAAGCCTCCGTGAAGCCTAAAGTCAGCACATGCCACATTTCTCTGCCTGCACCCTCACAGCCCCACCGGGGCCAACCCACTGCTGTGAGGCAGGCAGCTCCAAAGCCTGGGGCAGGGCTTGAGTTTGGCTCCGGCACCTGCTGGCTGAAGGCCTCTCTGATCCCAGTGTTCTCACCTATAACATGGGATGAAATGAGTATCTCCCTCCTCCCAACTATTGTGCAAATTGCCAGTGTCCACCCAGAGGCTGCCTGCTGGTAGCTGTGATGGTTGTTATGTGTCCACTTGGTTAGGCTATTGGGCCCAGTTGTTTGTTCAAGCTCTAGCCTAGACGTTGCTGCAAAGATATTTTTCAGGTGTAATTAATATTTAAAATTGTGGGGCCAGGTGCAAGTGGCTTATGCCTGTAATCCTAGCACTCTGGGAAGCTAAGGTAAGAGAATCCCTTGAGCTCAGGAGTTGCAGACCAGTCCGAGAAAGAGACAGATCTTGTCTCTATTAAAAATAGAAAATATTAGCCAGGTGCTGTGGTAGACACCTGTAGTTCCAGGTACTTGGGAGGCTGAGGCAACAGGATCACTTGAGCCCAGGAGTTTGAGGTTGCTGTGAGCTAGGCTAAGCTCCTGGCACTCTACCCAAAGTGACAGAGGGAGACTAAGTCTCAAAAAAAAAAAAAAAATTTAAATTTGTGTACTTTGGATAAGGCAGATTACCTCTGATAATGTGAATGGGCCTCATCCAATCAGTTGAAGGTCTTAAAAGACTGAGGTTTCCAGAACAACATAGAAAGGCTGTCTGCATAGTTTGGACTCAAGACAGTGACATTGACTCTGTCCTGAGTTTCCAGCCTGCTCTGTTTGGACTTGCCAGGCCCCACAGTCACAAGACCCAATTACATAAGTCAGTCTGTCTCTCTCTCTATCATATATAATGTTCTCTTTCTCTGGACCACCTTAATACATCAGCCACTGGACTGAATCCATCCCATAAATGGATTCTATTGGCTAACATAGTGTGATAATAAATTATTAGGGGGGCCAAGCCCCAGCGGCTCCCCTGCCTGGTGCCAGGCTGGCTCGGGATGTGTGTGGTGACCTGTCTGGGGCTAACCCACCAGCCCATGGAGCAGGCATCAGGGGAGGAAAGGGAGGAAGCGGGTGAGGCCCGGGGTGTGGAGTGCCCCCACCCCTCCCTCATCTCAGGAAAACAACTGCACCAGGGGCTGGATATATGTCCAGAGGAAAGCTGGGTGGAGGAGCTGGCTTGGGTCGGGGGCCCTAGGTTGGTCTGGGAGGTGTGGTACCCCCAGGGGCAGCCCTGCCTGCTCGGGAGAGGGGGAACCCGGTTCCCAGCCCTCAAGAGAGGGCAGCAGTTGGTTCTGGAATGCAAGGCCTGATGGGACAGCAGCCTGGTTCCTTTCTTCCCAGTGTTCTAACCCACAAAGCGAAGATCACACCTGCCTCGGGAGAGAGCTGTGCAGACCCTGAACAAAGTCACAGGACATTTTCCTCAAGTCCAGCAACCGTCTTCCCCTTGGGGCCTGTTTCTGCAGGTGTGTAGATGGGCTCTGTGCTGGGCACCTTGTCCCTTTATTTCAACTGACTCTCAGAAATGAGACTAGAGTTGAAAAGCCTGAACGATCTGGACTGTTATGTGTTTTACCTTTAATCTTAATGTAAAAAATTACCATATTACTACTTTTATTGTTTCTTTTAATATTGGGACATGTTAGGCTTGGTGCCTGTAGCTCAGTGGTTAGGGTGCTGGCCACATGCACCAGGGCTGCTGGGTTTGAACCCAGCCCGGACCCGCTAAACAAACAAACAAAAAAATAGCCAGATGTTGTGGTGGGCACCTGTAGTCCCAGCTACTTGGGAGGCTGAGGCAAGAGAATTGCTTGAGCCCAGGAGTTGGAGGATGCTGTGAGCTTTGACACCACAGCACTCTACTGGGGTGACGAAGGGAGACTGTCTCAAAAAAGAAAATTGGGAAATGTTAAGAACAAGACAAAAGGAAATCGAGCCTAATTTTCTTACTCAGATAACTTGTGTTGACGTTAAGAATTAAGTCAATAAAGTGGCTCCGGAGCAGGTTTAGACAATTCAAGCGAGATTAGAAGGTATCTGATGAAACTGAAAACCCTTTCCCTCTGCCCCAGCCCCCAGATGCCTTGCTGTGATTCCTTCCAGAACATTCTCAGCCTCAGTGTCCAGGAGTCAGTGCTGGTGTCTGTGGCAGTGAGGGTGTGTCACCTCCTTGCTTCCAGATCCGCAGGAGTCCTGGCTGCCCACCTCCCTACCCCAAAGCCTGCTTTCCCACCCGAGCCTTCCCCAGTGGGCTTCCCCCTCCTCTGGGCCCAGGGAGGCCTCCCTCTCCTGCCGCACTGCCCACAGCACTGCCCCGACCAGTGGCCAGGGGGTGGGGTGGGGCCTGCAAAGGCCTGGGTGGGTCCTGGGCAGGTCCCATGCATTTGAGCGTCCTGAGCCCAGGGCAGGTGCTCTTTCCTGGAGCTGTGTGTGGTGTCAGGCAGAGTAGGGAAAGGGGAGTCTGAGGCAGGGGTCTGGTCAGGATGGAGGCTGCATCCTGCCCAAGCTCTGCAGCCCACAGCATCCTGCGGTGCTCTCTGCAGCCAGAGGAGGAGGACTGCTGGCCGGTGTCTCCTAAGGCTCATGGGCAACAGACAGATCTGTCGTGCTGCTCCCAACACTCATGGTCCAGACATAGCAGTTCGGCCTTCTGTCTTCCAGCTGAAGGAGCATGTCCACCACGGGTTTTCAGTGGTTCCCTTTATCCAGAATGAGAAGCTCGACAGTGAGGGGTGTGCACTGGACGGCCTGAGTTGCTTTTGCAGTGTCTTCCTCCACTAATCTGCTAATGGGGTGAATTGTATTACTGCCCTCAAACTAAGGCTGAGTAGCTGTGACAGAGACTGTATGGCACCAACTATCAGGCTCCTTAAAGAAAAATTTTCATCCCTAATCTAGGGCAAAGTTTCCTCCAATCAATCAGTGCCCTGGCAGTTCTGGGAGGAACAGAGGCAGGGACTATTGTGCCCATTTTATGGATGGGGAGAGGGAGAAAGGTCCAGTGCCGTTCCAGGGTCACACGGCTCACAGATGCAGAAGGCACACATGGAATTTATCACCTGCTCACCTCGGCCCACCTGCACCAGGGCTGGACCCAGGATATGGAAAGAAAGCCTGCCAGCACCCCACCCTCTCCAAAGACCCTGAGAGACGCTCTGGACAGTAGCTGGGAATATGCGCTTTACCAGGCGCTCCCTCCTCCAGCCCCAGTGATTAGGCATCTTGGCAGCAGCCTAAGGAGAGTAATGAAAATGCTGGCAAACAAACCTCCTGGGCCTGGGCCCTGCAGGGGCTAGTTCATTCTCTTGGTGAAATGGACATGCAGGGTGAGTCCCCTGAACGGACCTCATGGGGTCTAAGCAGCGTGTAAAACACCCTCCCCACACAGGCACGGGTAAGAGTGCTGGAGTCCTCATCTGCCATCACGTGAGCTTCAGGAAAAGCTTGAGAGCACTGCTGCTGGTGTCCTGAGCAAGGGAGGAGAGAACAGCTGTCACCAGGGCTGCCCTGGGGTGGGAGGAGGGGAGCGCACAGATCCACAGGTGCAGCGAGCCTGGGCCTCTGTGAGCTCGCCTGGGATGCTGCACGGCCTTCCTGCAGTGATGAACGTTGCCTGCCTGCTCTCCTCCACACGGGCACTCGTGCTGGGCAGCATTAGGACAGGCTGCTGCAGGGCAGGGAGGCCTCTCCACTGTCAGCAATGGCTGTGCGGAGGGCAGTCAGCAGGCCGGGCTTTACCCAGGGAACCAGCACCTTTGGGGAAGCCACACCGTGCCTCCTGCTTTTTCTGTAAACTTGCAGGCCACTTCCCAGGGGAAGGACTCACGGATCAAGGCTTGAACCCATAATCATGCAACGCAGAACCTTACAATAAATGGGATTGCTTCAAGAGGGAGAAAGATCTGAGAGGCTGTGAAGGGGCTGGTGGAACAGGCGGACAGCATCCAGCCTGGGGTGGGCAGAACTGTGGGACCAGCCATGTCAGGGAAGCCTGAGCTGGGGTGCCCTAGAACTTGGAGTTTAAGTCTCTTGGGGGGCACGGAGGGCACTGGGGGCTGGGGAGAGGGCATCTGGACTGTGGTTGTCCTAGAAATGGAATGTCGATGCTGGTGTACCTCTTGCTGCCGGCCTCAGAGAAAACGGGGGGTGGGAAGATAGGCTCGCTGACCGACCACCAGGGCAGGTGCAGCCACTTTGCGTTCTGCAGGGTGAAGAGGGAGAGGACCTGGCGCAGAGAGCTGGAGGGGCCACCTGCTGCCCCATCTGTCCTGCTGCACAGGTCAGTCCCATCACTAGGTGTTCTGTCCATACCGCACAGCATCAAGCAAGGAAAATCTCCCCCTTGAGCTGCTCCTGCAGTTACCCCCTTTCTCCACCCCAGGTCACAACAGAACTTCAAAGAGGCAACCGTATTTTCTCTCTCCAGTTTCTCCACCTTTTAGCTACAGCAGAGTGCCTCGTCAAGGCATTGGCACGGACAAATTTCCTAAGGCCATCATGTGCTTGTCACGGTCAGAACAGCACGGCAGCTCGTTGGCCAGAAGTATTGCAGGAGCACTGCGGAGACTGCAGAAGCCTGCGCGCTTTGCACGTTGTGGTCTGGGGTCCAGAGTTAGATTCCATTCTAAAGCCAAACATCGGAGTGATGGCTGAATTCTCGACAAGAGATGCCAGAAGCTAGAGAGCTATCGTCAAGGTACAGGAGAAAATGCTTCTCAAACATCTCACCTCCTCCCCTCCATTCCCCAGCCTCTGGTAACCTCTCTTTTACTCTTTATTTCAATGAGAGCAACTTTTCCTGGTTCCAGATGAGTGAGATCATATGGCATTTGTCTGCCTGTGTCTAGCTTATTTTACTTAAGCAATGTCCTCCAGTTCCACCTATGTTGTCATAAATGAGAGAATTTTACTCTTTTTTATAGCTAAATAATATTCCATTTTACATATATGCCACAGTTTTTTGAATCTGCATCAATTGATGGACACTAAAATTGATTCCTTGTCTTGGCTGTTGGGAATACTGCTACTATAAACATATGAATGAAGGCAGCTTTCGGCTCAGTGCCTGTAGCACAGTGGTTATGGTGCCAGCCATATACTGAGGGGCTGGTGGGTTCAAACCTGGCCTGGGCCAGCTAAACAACAATGACATCAACAAAAAAATAGCCAGGCCTTGTGGTGGGCACCTGTAGTCCCAGCTACTTGGGAGACTGAGGGAAGAGAATTGCTTAAAGTCCAAGAATTGGAGGTTGCTGTGAGCTGTGATGGGACAGCACTCTACAGAGGACAATAAAATGAGACTCCGACTAAAAAAAAGAATGAAGCTTTCTGATAGACTGACTTCATTTTTTTATGTGTATAAATTTTATTTATTTATTTTTTAAACCATCAATCAATTACCAAGTATTTGCTGAGTTTCCACTTTATTTATTTATTTTGGCTGGGGCTGGGTTTGAACCCGCCACCTCCAGTATCCCGCCTTTTTTTTTTGTAGAGACAGAGTCTCACTTTATCGCCCTGGGTAGAGTGCCGTGGCATCACAGCTCACAGCAACCTCCAACTTTTGGGCATAAGCGATTCTCTTGCCTCAGCCTCCTGAGTAGCTAGGACTATAAGTGCCTGCCACAACACCCAGCTATTTTTTTGTTTTGCAGTTGGGCCAGGGCCGGGTTTGAACCCGCCACCCTCAGTATATGGGGCCAGTGCCCTACTTGCTGAGCCACAGGTGTCACCCTGTTGTACTTCTTGATGAAGAAGTCACAGTGGAGGCAGGGCACAATGGTTCATGCCTATAATCCTAGCGCTCTGGAAGGCGGTGGTGGGAGAATCCCTTGAACTCAGGAGTATGAGACCAGCCGGAGCAGGAGTGAGACCTTATCTCTACTAAAAAGTAGAAAAAATTACCTGGGCAGTTGAGGAGGATGGCTATAGTCCCAGCTACTCAGGAAGCTGAGACAAAAAGATCTTTTGAGCCCAAGAGTTTGAAGTTGCCATACGCTGTGATGTCACTATGGCACGCTCAATAAAAGGGGAGACCATTATGGAGGTCATCCTTGGTCTCCTTTGATGGCAAGTGAGAAATATTCAGAAGCAACTAGTGGCTAGATCAGCTTTGGTCAGAGAACCAGTGCTCTTAGGCCCATACTCTTCAGCTCTACTACCCATGCTATTTTGTATACATGTGCATCATGCCAGTGCTGGTGTCAGATGGGAAATGCTGTCCAACTTCAAGTGGCCGAATCTACTGGTCTACTTTGTTGTGTAGTTCTCTCATTGTTGCTCTCTGGAAGAGTGTGAATATTTTATACAATTTCCTCATACTTAGTGTCTATTACACTACATCTCTCCATGTAACTCTACTATAGTCCTCCTTGCCTCCAACTTCCAGTTGTTTTCCTTCCAGGCTCCTAACTAGTTTTCCTGGGGGCATGTGACACTGTCCACGAGCCCACACACATTCTCACCAGAATTACTGGGAGCTTTGCCTAGAACTATGCCTGTTGGGAGGATGTGCCCTTACTCCCACTGCTCAAGACCCCCCCGAGGCTGTAACACAGCTGCTGTTTTCACTTTGAAATCATATACAGAGCCAGCTCACCTGTGAACCAAGCTCAAGCTTTTTCCTCCTCTGCCAACTGGTTGTAAGGGCTCCCTATATGGTCATAGGTGTGAAATGATAGAGCTGCTGATAAAATGTGTGGGTCTGTGTTCTGTACCTCACTTGGTGACCTCTGTACATTCTCGTGCTCAATCCTGGAAGTTCTACTTGCATGTTATAAGGGATTATTGCTGGGACAAACTGACTGTGGCTTTGTAGTTTAACACATAATTGGCAGTTTTGGCTGCTTGGTCACTTGGTGGCTTATGGTCAAGTGTTCCAGTTCTATCAGCATAGTAGCACACCAGGAGATATTTTACCCCTCAAAAGGCTTATAATTCTTTGCTCTAGGTGGCATGACAGAACCTTAGGGTCCTGCATTTTGACTCTTCCACAGAGGCATACCAGAAAGTCCACATTGCATCATTCTTCACCATTTATAACCACTAACAACATGTATCATACCTACTGACCACATAGCCCATGTAGAAGAGCTGCCTGCATCACAGCCTGGATCTATTGCAGATATTTTTCCTGTTCTGGGCTCTTGAAAGCTGGCAGTCTTCCAAATCCCCCAATGTTTGGACCAGGGCAATATTTACAGGTGTGGGGTTTGTTATCTCAATATCAGCTCAGGAACCATTAAGTGTCTTGCTTTCTTGATGCTAAGAGGTACAAGATGCAGTAATTCTTTTGCTTTTGGAAGAGATGCCCTAGAGTACCCCTGATCACTGGACTCCTAAAAACGTTAGGATGTAGCAGGCTCCTGGATTTGGGTAGGGTTTATGTCCTGCTCTCTGGAGCAGCTGTCTCTAGCATCTTCTCTACCTCTTGCTCATATGGCTTCCAACAAGATGGAAGGAATATTGTAATATTCTCCAGGATGTCTATGTGGTCCAGATCTTTTTGCACTATGATAGGACAAGAGAGATAACTTAAGGCTAATCTATATTTTTCTCCCATGAGAATGAATACACGTTTCTGATCCCCTTTTCTGATAGGGACAGAAAAGAACATATTCAAGTCAATAGTCACATCTGGCCAGAGGCTGCTATCAGGGATATTTCCTGGCTGAGTTTACAGCAGTGTATCTCAAAGAACCGATTTTTCCAAGGGTCAGTGCTGGTGAATCCAAGGAAAATGTTGGTGACCATCACTGCATCTTTTCAGTTAATAAAAATGGCACCAATCTCTGCCTTTCCTATTCCCTGATGTGATAATGTTTCATGATCTTTGCAGCGATAGGGCAGTTGCAGGTTTCTGTTTGGCCTTTCCCATTTTAATCTCTCTATAAGTCAGGGACTAAAACCACCAAGTTGGCCCATGGTAGGCTGGACCTAGAGCAGGACTCATTACCTGGCCATCACTTGCAGCCACTCTACAGGAGACGATGATGCCTCAAGTGTTAGAATATCAGAGTCAATTTAGACCCTGTGTCCAACCAGTCATAAAAATGTTTGGTTAATCACTTCTTCAAGGTGTCGTTATCAAAGGAAATGGCTACGGATTCATCTCTGTGTATATCTGTGCTAAGTTATAGGTTTTTCTTTATATTTGGCCACCTCTTCAGTAAAATTTCCATTTCTGTAAACTGGCTCAGGTCTAGAAACTGGGCATGGAATCCTGATTTTTTAAAAAATCAGGGTGACCATCTTGATTTTCTTAGTCATTTATCCTTTTTTTCTGAACTAGTATCTTTCTCAGCTGCCCATCAATTTTGCCTCTAAGTTTGTGTTAACCATTTCTGTAATTCTTTATGTGTGAGGGTCCCTTGGCTGCCACTCAGATCTTACTGGCTAATAAAATTGCAATCCTCTGGCTTCTGTCAGTTAAGTGCTGCTGCTTCCTGCTTCTTTTGTTCTAAGCTCCCATCCACGTTCTGAAACAAGATTTTATACTGTCACTCTTGCCTACAGGAGTGAGTCATAACTGAACCTCAGACTTCAAACAGCCTATGTCTAATGACCTTTTTATTTTGAGATGGAGTTTTACTTTGTCACCTTTAGTAGAGTGCGATTGGTGTCATAGCTCACAACAACCTCAAACTCTTGGGCTCAGGCAATCCTTTTGCCTCAGGATTCTGAGTAGCTGGGATTACGGGTGCCTGCTACAACACCAGGCTATTTTTACATACAGGATCTCACTCTTGCTCAGGTTGGTCCTGAGCTTGGGCAATCCATCCACCTCGGCCTCCCAGAGTGCTAGGATTATAGGCGTGAGCCACTGTGCCTGGCCCTAATGACCTTTCAAAAAAATTTTTATTTCAAGGGTACAAATGATTAGGTTACAATGTTTGTGTTTGTTAGCTAAGGTCCCTGTTGTAGTTGTGCCCCTCACCCAGGAGGTATGCCATGTACCTGGACATTGTGCCTATTAGGTGGGATTATCCCAATCGCCCTCTCCTCCCCAGGCTCCTCTTTCCCTTACCTCTTCCCCCTAACTTGAATTGAGTTTTTCTCTTGTGTAGGGGTATACTAGTTTGTCCACAGGGCTTCATATTAATATTGAATACACTGTATATGTGCTTTTCCATTCTCGTGATACTTCACTGAAGTATCCAACTCCAACTCTATCCAGGTTAATACAAAAGGTATAAAGTCTCCATGTTTCTTACGGCTGAATAGTATTCCATAATAACTACAGTTTATTAATCCATTCATGGGTTGACGGACCCTTGGCTTGATTCCACATCTTGGCAATTGTAAATGAGCTGCATGACCTTTATAAATGTTTTATACTCCTTCACGTGGAATGTAATTTTAGGTGGGTTATCCATAAGCACAAAGTATGTAAATTTCAGCATGCTACTACCTTCCATCACATTTTCTGCCACAGTCTTTCTGCCACATCAACTTTGCTTATCATGGCCCATAGCTTTTTCATGTTTGGTGTTTTGAATAGATACTTGCAAATTCTTGGATACTTTTCCCTTCAGAAAATGGAGACTAATTCATCTCCCTTTGAATATGGGTCATTTAGTTACTCCTTTCTAACAAAAAGTAGAAGTGATGGTATGTAACTTCTGAGGCAAAAGGATACAGCTTTCCTTTGTCCTTTGTCTTTGGATTGGTCCTGGAATCCAGTCATCATTCTGTGAGGAATCCCAGGCCATGGGAGTAGCCATGTATGGGTATGCTGGCAGACACCCCCAATCTAGGCTCCAGCCAGCCTGCAGCATCAATTGTCAGATGTGGGAGTAAATGAACCTTCACATCATTCTAATCCCCAGCCTTTATGTTTCTCCAGCTGAGGCCTCAGATACTGTGGAACAGAAATAAGCTGTCCCCACTATGCACTGACACATAGTAACCTAGAGAGATAATAAATGATTTTTCTTGTTTTAAGTCAGTAAGTATGTAGTAATTTGTTATGTAATAATATATATGCCATCAGGCTAGGAGGTATCCATTCACCCAGTCTTTTGCCAGGGGTATTAAATCTAAAGCCTTAGAAGACTGCTCATGTCAATAAATTCCCCTAACCAATTTTACCTTCCTGCTCCCTTCATTAATCGTCCAATAATTCAGCACTACACACTTTCCCAGCTCCTCCTAGTACAAGTTGGCCAAATATTACAGCTTGTTATGGATTGAATTGTGCTCCCCTTCTCCCCAAAGATGCTGAAATCCTAACCCCCAGTATCTATGAAGGAGACCTTATTTGGAAACAGGTCTTTTGCACATGAACAAGTAGAGTTCATTGGAGCAGGCCCTAATGTAGCATGACTGGGGTCTTTATAAAAAGTAAACCAAATCTAATGACCTTTGTCAAGATGTGTTATTTATGCCTTCGTTTGGACAGATACACACACAGGAAGAGCACACATAAAACCAGAGATTGGGGGGATGTACCTATAAGCCAAGGAACACAAAGACTGGCAGCAAACCATCAGAGGCTAGGGGAGAAATATGGGACAGATTCTCCCTCAGAAAGAACCAAGCCTGTAGACACCATTTCAGACTTGTAGCCTCTAGAACTCTTGAGGCAATGAATTTCTACCCAGTCTGTGGTACTTTAACTGCAGCCATAGGAAATGAATGCATAGGTCTTTTGAGGGGAAAGGGGTTATTGTCCCCATTCTATTGCATTACGTTTCCATCAAAATTATAAGTCTAGCATACGGTAGGTAGTGGAAAGGAAGAGGAGTGCAGTATTATAAGGGAAAGATGAGCCCCATGGGCAGGATTCAAAGGTTCAAGGCAATTTGGGAGTCAAAACCTTTGAAGGCATCTACCCAGATATCTCCAAGCCATGTGTGATGGGCCCATCTCTTCCTAACTTAGTGTTAAGAGCAATGTCTTTTTTTTTTTTTTTTTTTGCAGTTTTTGGCCAGGGCTGGGTTTGAACGTGTCACTTCTAGCATATGGGACCGGTCCCCTACTCCTTTGAGCCATAGGCGCTGCCCAAGAGCAGTGTCTTGTTTGTTTTACTGATTTTGGAGTTCAGTCATTCAGGTTTATTAATTCTTGGGCCTGGCCCTGGTGTTTTGTACTGCTGCGGAAGATGACAGTTTCTCCATCTGTAACCAAAGAGATTTCCTATCTTTCAATTGTTTGTTGTTCACCATCAGCTGTTATTTTTCTTAAGAGCCTGAGGGGTGCTAAGTAATAGCTATCTAATGTGCTCATCCTCCATATGTGAAATGCTTGATTCTTTGCCCCCAAATGTATTCCATTTCATTACTTTACCCTCCTACTTCACCATTAGTGACTCAGCCTTGAACTACATCTGTATCACCTGCTTTAACTGCTGCAATTTATTTGGTACCAACACCTGTGAAAGGAATGGGCCAAAAGCAGGATTGGGCAGAGGAAGAAGTCAAGCGCATGGAGGCTTGTCAAAGCTTTGCTAGCCTCATGTATACTTCTAGAACAAGTACTATTCATGAGAAGTTTTATGTTTGGCCAAATGGCCAATCTTACTTTACACTCTTGCCTCAGTCAGTAAGCAGACACAGACTGTTCCAGGACATGATCGCAAACAAAGGTGACTCTGAGTAGATGCCTGCACACCACATGCCACCCAGGCACCACCATATATATGTGGGGAGCAGCTCTTTCAGACCCCCGTGGGTCTCAGTTAAGCTCCATCAGGCCCCTAGGCTCCAAAATGTCTGTTCCTTTTGAAAAGAAAATGACTTACCTGAGGAATGCACGTCCTCTTCGGGTCTAAAGAGACATTAAAATGGAATCAAAGGGGCGGTGCCTGTGGCTCAATGAGTAGGGTGCCGGCCCCATATGCCAGAGGTGGTGGGTTCAAACCCAACCCCGGCCAAAAACTGCAAAAAAAAAAAAAAAAAAAAAGGTAAAATGGAATCCAAGCCCTACTCCCCCCTACAACTTGTGAACCACAACAGCAACCAAGTTGTGCTTGCTGTTGATTGCCACGGGTAACTATAAACTAACCTTATTTGCACGTGGCGAATATCTCACACGCTATAGCTTCACAAGGTATCATTAATCAATGACAGACAACTTCGCGTCAGCCCACCTTTTCCGCCTTTACAAACGCAGCTGTTAACTGCTGCTAATCAGACCGTGTATCCAGGGCAGTCCTCAAGGTGGACCAGATAAACTCCGCTCACAGTAGCTCTTCCTCTATCTCTTGACCTCTGTCCTCTCGCGGTCACCTCACAGTCCTAAAGATAGCTGGCGTTCCTGCCCGGTCCAGAGCAGCGACCAGCGAAGACGACCAGGGCGACCTGAGGAAATCGCGCCCGGCGGGAACATGAAGGATGAGGGTCCGTAGCAGGGAAGAGCGCGCGCCGGGCGAGGATGGCATAAGACCCCCGACAGAGGCCTACGCCAAGGCCGAGGCCGCCGCTCTCCACTTCGGGCCCCGGCCCGTATCGGCCCCGCCCAGAGCCTCTAAGGAGGACGTTCTCCTGCCTTATCCAATTGGATCTCCAGGCGGCCTGACATGTCCACTAAGCCAATGGTCGTAAGCCTCGGTGTTGCTGGGCGGGGCCGGCCCCACCGCGCACGCGCGCTCTCCATCCGCCCTACCCGCGCGCACAGGAGCCCCGCGTAGGGCTGCCGGCCGTTCTTAGGCGAGTCGGGCGGCTGCTACCCTGAAGAACCGTCTCCGCCCAAGGTCGTGCGTTCCCTCGGGCTGCGCCCCTGCCCCGCCGTCTGCTGTTCCCAGCCGGGCGGATGCGGGTCGTCGGAGTGAGGGGAACTACGTAGCTGTGCCCGCGCTACAGCCGCTCTTCCCGGACCCTGCCCGGGGCCGTCCCGCCTGACCATGGCTGACCGCGGGTGCCCGCTGGAGGCGGTTCCGCTGCCCGCCGAGGTGCGGGAGAGCCTGGCGGAGCTGGAGCTGGAGCTGTCCGAAGGTGAGCGGCCCTCACTCCGGGAGCCCCGCGCGGCCCCGTACCCCAGGAGCCCTCCCCAGACCCCGGTGCTCCCTCCCTCACCCACCCCCACCCCCGATTTCTAGAGACCTTATCCCAACCCTCAGCCCCCCCTCGAGCCGAGGGTTTCCGCTCTGGAGGGTTCTGACTAGGTGGTTTGGCCTCAGGCGCAGGAAGAGAATCACCATTTTTTGCTTTGATCCTTGCTTGTCCCAAGGCTGCAAATGTCTGCAGGCGGCTGCGTCCTAAGAGCCCTATCCCGGTCCTGAATCTCAGGGTGAGGCGCTGCACCAGGTGACTAGGTTTCTTCATAAAACGGGGTCATTAATTTTTCTCTGCAAGTTGTTATGAGGCCAACATACTTTAATATATTCAAAGTACTTAACACGTAGGAGGTTATTAGCCCACTTTGTGGAATTTTTTAAAGTTAAATTTGTAGTAAATGGTTGTGTGATTGTTAAATATAGACTGGACTAATACGGATTCAGTGATGGTGAGTGAACATCCCATTTCGATGTTATTCCTCCCCAAGGCCTATACTTTCAGCTGCCATTGGGAAAGAGTAAGTTCTCCCCTCTATCAGGAAAGCCTTGCAGCCCTTGAAGAAAAGTATCTAAATGTTTCTTAACTTTTTTTGAGATTTAAATGCATTTTTAGCTTTTAGAATCCTTTTTTAAAATAATGTTATTATTCTAACTTTAAGTTTCACATTGGTATGTTTTGCTGGGGCTGGGATAGAACCGTCTCCTTTTGAAACAACATCTGATAAATATGCACCGGCATATAGTAACACATTAAATCCCCGTCAACGTTAGGTATTCAACATTTAAATTAAATTTCTGTGATATGTGGTACATTTTAAAAAATGGAACTGCGATAAGAAATGGTGAGTTTGAGAATTCTTGGTGATTAGATGCTCTTGGGAAGTATGAAAAACTCAGTGGTTCTGACTGGACCTAACGTACTGCATTTGTTAAGGCTCTTGATCTAGGGAAAATAAGGTAGATGTTGTGTAGATATGCTTTGCAAATTGCTCCTAACTTCTGTTCCAGTGTATTCATTATTCCCTAAACTTATTGTTGTCTGGTGGTTGTATGTTTGATTGCTTGGTGGAATTAACGGTTAAATCAGTTGGAGCCATTCCTCAAAAAACGTCAAACTTTCCAGTGGCGCCTGTGGCTCAAAGGAGTAGGGCGCCGGCCACATATGCAGAAGTGGCAGGTTCAAACCCATCCCCGGCCAAAAAACCACAAAAAAAAAAAAAAAAAACCCACCAAACTTTGTGTGACAGAACACAAGTATTTTAATGAAAGTACTTTTATATTAACTCCATTTATACTACTTTATATTTTATTTTATATTATTGTCATTTCATTTTATTTTATGTTGTGTCAAAAATTTTTTTGACCGAGTCTCTTCTTTGTTACCCTAAGTAGAGTGCTGTGGCATCAGTCATAGCTCATAGCAACGTCAAACTCTTGGGCTGAAGTGATTCTCTTGCCTCAGCCTCCCAGGTAGCTCAGACTTCAGGCACTAGCCACAATGCCCAGCTATTTTTAGAGGCGAGGTCTGGCTCTAGCTCAAGCTGGTCTTGAACCCATGAGCTCAGGCCGTTTACCTGAATCGGTCTCCCAGAGTGCTGGGATTACATGCATGAGCTACCACACCCAGCAGGTTTTACAATTATTTTTTATTATTTTTTACTGGGGTATCAGGCACTGTTAAAGGCAATGGGGGATATAATAGTAGACAAAAGCATGAACAATGGGCAGCGCCTGTGGCTCAAAGGAGTAAGGCGCCGGCCCCATATACCGGAGGTGGCAGGTTCAAACCTGGCCCGGCCAAAAACTGCAAAATAATTAAATAAATAAAGAAAAATTAAAAAAAAAACAAAACAAAAACAACCATGAACAAAAGAGGCTTTTTTTTTTTCGAGACAGTCTTGCTATGGCATCATCCAAGCTCACAGCAACCTCAAACTCCTGGGCTCAAGCATTTCTCCACCCTCAGCCTCTGAGTAGCTGGGAGTACAGGTGTGCATCACCATGCCTGGCTACTTTTTTTCTGGTTTTGGTAGAGATGGGGTCTCACTTTGCTGAGGCTAGTCTCAAATTCCTAAGCTCAAGCCATCCTCCCACCTTGGCCTCCCAGAGTGTTAGGATTATAGGCATCAGCCACCATGCCTGGCCTATTATCATTTTACACATGTATAGGGGATGTATGGGTAAGTAAAGGTATAAGATTATGTAACATGGATATGAACCTGGAAATGTAGCTTAAGCTGAGAAAAGGGGTGGACAAAAAAATTGTTTAAGAGAAGAGAGAGAGTACAGTAGCAGTCAAGGAGGCAGGATCCCTGGCATTTTTCCCCTTCTAGACTAGCCTGACACCTTTGTTTTGGCCAAAATAGGTCAGCGATTACTTGGGCACAGTTACACTTGACCCTGCTCCCAGGTTACTTCTATACTTCTACACCTTTAATGCTGGCTTCTTTTTTGGTTTTTGTTGGGTTTTTTGTTTGTTTTATTTTTTCTGAGACAGAGTCTCACTCTATAGTCCTGGGTAGAGTGCCGTGGCATTAGCTCACAGCAACCTCAAACTCTTGGGCTCTAGTTATCCTCTTGCCTTATCCTCCTGAGTACAGGCACATGCCACCACACCTGGATAGTTTTTTCTCTTTTTAGTAGAGATGGGTCTCACCCTTGCTCAGGCTGGTCTCAATGTCCTCAGCTTTGGCGATCCACCCACCTTGGCCTCCCAGATTGCTGGGACTATAAGACATGAGCCACTATGTCTGGCCAGTGTTGTGATTATTGTTGACATGAGGCCTCCCTGTTGAACTTGGAGATACTTGGTGATATGTCTTGACAGGGTGGCTGGCATCTGATAAGCATCTGTGAATCTTTACTGAGTTACATCTCTAAACCTGCATCTCCCTCTGTAAAAGGAGATGGAATACTACCTTTATTGGTTTTCCAGGTTTCTTGTAAAGATTCAGTTTGTGAAAAAGCTTTGAAATTGATGAGATATTTTGTTTGTGTAATTAAAAGGAGATACTACTAATGAATCATAGTCCTAAAACAAAGTTAGCGTTTTTTTGTCTTTATCATTTTAATAGTTTGATCAAGTAGAGTTTGTAGAAAGTGGGACTCAGTCTCTCTATTTTCTAACCTTCCCTATCCCCATTCAGTGGGGGAGATAAACTTCTAATTCAGAATTCAGTAATGTCAAAATAGGATCCCTTCTTCATAGCACTCATATTTGCCTGAGTGAGAAATTGCTTAAAATTTAGAGTTGTCATTGTACATATAGGTAAAAGGAAAAAAGAAGCTTACCCAGAAAAGATGTTGTCTTCATGAGAATTGACAGTAATATCTGGATAATCTAAAAAATCCTGCATACCTTCCCTTCAGTCTGTTTAAAGTGTCTCCTTACCTTTTTTCATAACTCATATATGATTTTTCTTTTCTTTCTTTTTTTTTGAGATAGAGTTGCACTCTGTTACTCTGGGTAGAGAGCTGTGGCATCATAGCTCACAGCAACCTCAAGCTCGTGGGCTTAAGAGATCCTCTTGTCTTAGCCTCCCAAGTAGCTGAGACCACAGGCACATGTCATTACATCCAGCTAGTTTTTTCTATTTTTGGTAGAGACAGGGTCTCACTCTTGCTCAGGCTGGTCTCGAATCACCAAGCCCAGGGGATCCACCGTCTTGGCCTCCCAGAGTGCTAGATTTTATTTATTTATTTAATTTTGAGACAGAGTCTCACTTTGTTACCCTCAGTAGAGTGCCTTGGTGTCATAGCTAATGGCAACCTCAAACTCTTGGGCTTAAATCAGCAGCTCTCAACCTGTGGGTCTGTATTCAACCACAGGAACTGTATTAAGGGGTCACGGCATTAGGAAGATTGAGAACCACTGGCTTAAGCGATTCTCTTACCTCCACTTCCCAAGTTGCTGGGACTACAGGCACTAAAAAAATGCCTGGCTATTTTTAGAGGGGAGGTATCACTCTGGCTCAGGCTGGTCTCCAACCTGTGAGCTCAGGCAATTCACCTGCCTTGACCTCCCAGAGTGTTAGGGTTACAGGTGTGAGCTAATACTATGCCCGCCTCACTTGTGATTTTATTCTCCAACTTCCTCACTGAATTCTCATCAGCAATAGCTGTGATTGGGGTTGGGCTTCAGGGAAGATTTTGGTCAGAGTATGCAATGATTTCTTTTTTAGAGGACACATTTGCTGAATTTCTGTTAAGGATTTCTAAGAGGGAAATAAGACACAGCAGTGTTCTTGCTTCCTAACTTTTCTGGCTATTTCAACCTTCTGGACTTAGTGAGTTTTCTTCAGATTAAGATGAAGATGAAAAGTAGCAGTACATGGAACCCCGCTCTTAGACCCACCCCTTCAACTATGAGTTCATACATGTGGCTTCTGAAAGCATATTAGAGTGTTCTTGGATGGAAGTTAGATTACTGGGGTATATAACCTTGATTTTTAAAAAGGTATTAATCCCAAAATCTTTGTACTTTACCTATTATTGTAACAAATTACTGGGACACCCCTCACTGCTGATTTTGGCACACAATGTACAGATTCCTAAAGCTGTTGCCCCTAAACTGCTTTAAAAACATGGACAATGGTATAAGGTTTGTTCTTTGTTTTAGTAGCCTGCAGTGAATCAGAGAGGAAATTCCAACACAAAAGGCTACATTTGTCCTACTTCTTCTACTTTATTCTGGTCAATAGGTCTATTCTGTAGCTTTAACTTTAGTCTTTTTCTTGTTTTCTTGCATTCTGATAATGTAGTCACTTGAGAAGGGGGAAAAGCTCAGGTTGTGGGTATATAGGAAGGGAATCTGTCACAACGCTTTTTTCCTCTTTAATTGTGGTTAGCTCCTAAAATCTGTGATATAATTTTTAGTTTTCAAAATGATACACTGGCAATGCCTTCATATTAACAAATATTTGTTGTTCTTCCCAAATATTTTGTGGCATATGAAAGTTGTCATGTCCAACTTCAATGTTATCTGTCAAAGCTCAGCTCAGATACCCTCTGTCTTAGTCCATTTTGTGTTGATATGACAGAATTCCACAGATGGGGTAACATGTAAAGAAAAACTTATTTTGCACACTTCTGAAGGCTACAAAGTCTGATGTTAATAAGGTGTTGGCATGTGGCAAGGGCCTTCTTCATCGTCCTGTGGCAGAAGGCAGGAAGGCACAAGAGGAGGAATATGTAAAGAAATATTTTTTAGAGACCAGGTATAGTGACTCAGGCCTGTAGTCCTAGTACTCTGGCATGCTGAGGCAGGTGGATTACTTGAGTTCAGGAGTTCGAGACCAGCCTAAGCAAGAGTGAGATCCTGTGTCTACTAAAAATAGGAAAAAAACTAGCTGGGCATTGTGACAGTGCCTGTAGTCCTAGCTACTTGGAAGGCTGAGATAAGAGGATTGCTCAAGCCCAAGAGTTTGAGGTTGCTGTGAGCTACAATGTGGCCACAGCACTCTACCCAGGGCAACAAAGTGAGACTCTATCTCAGCAACAACAAAAATATATAAGTACTGAACAAGTACTACATGATTCCACTTACGTAACATAACTAAAATAGTCACACCCAAAGAAGCAGAGAGTAGAATGGTATTTACTGGATCTAGGGAGGAGGGAGAATCTGGGGGGGTGCTGATGAAAGGGTTTATAGTTTTAGTTACGTGAGTAACTTGTAGAGATCTGCTGTATAGCGTAGTGCATATAGTTAGTAATTCTTTATTATAATCTATTTAAAAATCTGTTAAGAGATTAGATCTTATGTTAAATGTTCTTACCATACACATAAAAAGAGGGAGGAAGCTTTTGGCAGTGATTATCGTGTTTTTGGTGATGGTGTTCCACGGCTGTACTTATCTTCACATATATCAAGATGTCTATGTTAAATATGTACTTGTTCTTGTAGGTCAGTCATACCTCATTTTTAAAAAAGGAATATTAGGCTCAGCACCTGTAGTCTAGTGGTTAGGGTTCTGGCCACATATACCCGGGCTGGCAGGTTCGAATCCGGCCCAGGCCTGCTAAGCAACAATGACAACTACAACAAAAAAAATATCCAGGCATTGTGGCGGTAGTCCCAGCTACTTGGGAGGCTTGAGGCAAGAGAATCACTTAAGCCCAAGAGTTTGAGTTTCCTATGAATGAACTGTGATGCCACAGCACTCTACCCACAGCAACATAGTGAGACTCTGTCTCAGAAAAAAAAAGAAAAAAAACAGGAATATCAATACCATGATTTTAATTTTAGGATTCTAAAATTTTACACATGCTTCATCATCAGTGATTCCGTACCTGTTCAATATCTGTCTTTCTTTTACTAAAGTTTAAACATCACTTTTATCTTTGAAGCTCTGCCTTCCATTGAAGACACCCCCCCACCCCATCCCCTGTCACTCCAGCCCACTCCCCAGAGTTAGGAGCTTACATTCCATGTTCTTTTAAAACTCATTGTGTTCCTCTTGTAGGATTTATCACAATATTGTAATACTTTGCTTGCCTGTCTTTTCTCTGCCACTTTACAGGGAATGCATCAAGAGGAAATTTTGATCTCGGTCATTTTTCTATCCCTAACACCTTGCAATTTTAGGCATTTTAATGATTTTTGAAGTAATAAAAGAGTTAAAACTTCACACAATGTTTATTCTGTTTTAAATCAAGAGTCCTCAGTAATTGGTTGAATACTTAGGTTTTTAATGACTTTTTTTTGCTAAGTAGGCCCAGGCTGGGTTGGAACTGTTGGACCCAAATTGGGTTCCAGCTAGGATGGGCACCCCCAAGAAAACAGTCACCAACTCCCGAGTCGATGCAAAAGCAAGAGGCGGTTTATTGCTGATGTGTCAGGGTCCTTCAGCCGCTCGGGGGAAGGACCCCGTTTGGCTGTTACAGGCTGGTTTTTAAACTTTAAAACCACAAAAACAGGGGGTAGTAAAGGGGTTATGGTGTGAGGGGTTGTGGGGCGTATAGATTGGTTGGGCTAGTTGCTGGGGCCAAACCGCAAGTGGTGGAACTCAGGATTGGTGGGGCTCGTTGCCGGTGCCAAACCGCAAGGGGGCGGAGGATGGGAGAGGCAGACAAACAGGATGCAGGCTGTTGGGGTCCGGGAAGGTGTCCTCCATGGCTTTGGGGGTGGCGGGGGCTTCCTGCAACCTCTTGGGGTGATAGAAAAAGGGGGGGTTACTTCATTCCCTCCTCTGGGTTGAGCATGGTCTTAATCTTAAGACCTAGGAGATTTAGTGAACTTAGGGCTCTATTCGGTGTTGGAGAGATTGATATTGGTGAGTGAGGATAAGGGCCTGGGTTATATTAAGACGATCACGGATGAAAGTAAGTAGGCGAGAGAAGATGCAGGGACCAAAGGTTAGTAGTA
>CAUYON010065233.1:0-14797 GCA_963573935.1 Arctocebus calabarensis
TGAGACTGCCTCAAAAAATAAAAATGAAAGGGCGGTGCCTGTGGCTCAAAGGAGTAGGGCGCCGGCCTCACATACCGGAGGTGGCGGGTTCAAATCCAGCCCTGGCCAAAAACTGCAAAAAAAATTAAAAATAAAATAAAAAATAAATAAATAAATAAATAAATAAATAGGCTCGGTGCCTGTGGCTCAGCACGCTAAGGCGCCAGCCACATACACCTGAGCTCACAGGTTCGAGTCCAGCCCGGCCCGCCAAACAACAATGGTGGCTGCAATAAAAAAAAAAAAAAAAAAAAATGCCGGTTTTTGTGGCAGGCACCTGTAGTCCCAGCTACTTGGGAGGCAGAGGCAGGAGACTCGCTTGAGCCCAGGAATTGGAGGTTGCTGTGAGCTGCAATGCCACAGCACTCTACCCAGGGTGACAGCTTGAGGCTCTGTCTCAAAAAAGAAAATAATAAATAAATAAATAAATAAATAAAATGAAAACCGTTTCGGAATTGAGATTAATGAAATAAGACAAATCACATGAAATCAGTTTAAAATCTTAAAGTATTGTGAGTTATTGTATACATAAAATTTTCATGGAATTTAAGAAATATGGCATATCTTTAGAATACCCATTTAAAAAGTCAGAGCATTTCCTTTCTACATTCCCAAGACAGCTCTTTGTGGGGGAAAAGCTGCAGATCCCAAGAATCCTTTCTGTGATCAATCACATCAGAAGTAAATTCTTGGTATCTGATTTTTCCTTCTAAAGAACGAAATGCAAATACAAGTACTCATTTGCCTCTTCTGTGAAGGGCCCACTTGTGTGTGGTTATTCACCAGGGCTGTCCAGAGAGCATCCAGCCATATAATATGAAAAATAGTATTAACACTAGCTGGATACTTTCTGGGCAGCCCTCATACACTTGTGCTAAGTGACAGAAACCATTGGAATCAAACCGTAGTAGTAAGGCTATAGTTTTCACTTACCTGTTGGCAATTTCTTCCTGTCTCCTTTAGATCCAAGCACTTCCCCATTGATGCCATTAAGGTTTGAGGATACTGAACTGTCTTCTTGAGTAACCAAATACTGTTTTGTTGGCTCACAAAGCAAAAAACTTTTCTTTTTATTTCTGTTCTCTGGACTTTTCAACCTGAAATTAGGATGGTTAGGATGTGCTCCAGGACTTCTTAAAGAATCATGTGGCAGAAGCTTGCTTTCATTTTTCTCAAAATTAAATGGTTCTGTCACTTTACAAGTAGATGCTTCCAAATTATGTCTTGACATCATATTAAGTGGCAACTTAACATTCATAGAGGTCTAAGGAAAGAAATGTATTTAAGAGGCAACTTTTAATTTCAAAAGTAGAACTGCAGGCTCAGATGACTTCTTTCAAATACTTATGTAACAGGTAATTCTTACAAACAGTTCTAAAGCAGACATAACCAGCACAAAAAAGTCTACCCTATGAAGCACAAGAAAAGAAAATTCTCTATCAATTAGTACCAGACTCCAAATTCAGCTGAATTTAACAGACCAACAAGAGATCAACTCAAGAAGAAACCAGAAGAGTAATCCCCGAGTTCAATTTTTTACCTTTAAAAGCTTTTGAAGCAACAGCAATAGAAAGGTCTTTCATGTTTTAAAAGAAGTATTTCCAACCTAAACGCTACACCTTCAAGACAAATTACAATAACAGTTACTGTTTCAACTGGGTCATCACTTACCTCAGAACTCCGCTCCATGCGACATTTGAGTCCTTGAATATGCTGCACTCACTACCCTGAAGACCCACCTCTCATCCGCCTGATCATCCCATCACACTTCTCAATCCCCCTCAGCTGACCAGTTCCCTCTGGTTTTCCCCAGCCCCCTGCTTTGATAATCTCCATCTGAACAAGTCTAAACTGCAACTTGGACCTACTGCTTTTAAGGACCTATCTATGTGCACCTTTCTCCGCTGTGAGCTTTCTATGTTTAATCTGTCACAAAATGCCTCTGATAAATCTCTATCCAGCAAGGATGCTGGTGTGTTGTTTTTCTATCACTCTTGAAGAATACTAAGTGCCCTGCCTAGGAGGAGTAATTAATGTGACAACTCTTCTTTATGAAGTAGTGACCTCCAGCTTTATCTGCAAACTGCAGGCAAAACTTCTGCATACTCTCCTAAAATTGCTGGGGGTTGGAGTGAGAAAAAGCTGAAACTATAATGAACATTGATATCTAGATATTGTTTAAGATGGTTTTAAATGGAAAATAAGTAAACTGCAGAAAAACCCTTCCTGTTGGTATCCCAAGACTGCCATCTCTTTTCTTCTTTTAAATTAGACCTAACCTAATCCAGTGACAATACCAAAAACATAATGAAGTTTAACAAAATAGGCACACACAGGCTCAGTGCATATGGCTCAACCGGCTAAGGCGCCAGCCACATACACCTGAGCTAGCGGGTTCGAATCCAGCCCCGGCCCGCCAAACAAACAATGATGGCTGCAAAATGGCCGGGCCTTGTGGTGGGTGCCTGTAGTTCCAGCTACTTGGGAGGCGGAGGCAGGAGACTCGCTTGAGTCCAGAAATTGGAGGTTGCTGTGAGCTGTGATGTCACCGCACTCTACCCAGGGTGACAGCTTGAGGCTCTGTCTCAAAAAAAAAAAAAAAAAAATAGGCACACACAAAGGTGGAGAACTCTCAGCGAACCAGATGCCAGGAAGATCCCTAATAGAAGGATTGCAGGTGGGGAGCAACTGTGAGGGATCTCACAGCTGCTAGGGGAAGTGTACCTGTCCTAGGAAGCATGCCTAAATTGTAGGAACAGACTTAGAACTTTATGCAATAAGACAGTAATATTGTTAAATTACAAAAGGAAAATAACCCCGGGTGGAAACTGGCTGGGAGTGGGGATGTGAACGCTGAGTAACTCTAGACTCTGAGCAAGAAATACGAATAATGTTCATTCAAATACTATAGAAACTGCCAGTAGAAGCAGAATGCATATCTTAAAAATCATAGAGTAAAAAAAAGTCTTCATCTAACAGAAAAAAGTCAAGTAAGGTAAATAGAAAAGATCAACTAAGATGACAAAACCAAGCTCAAGTAAGTATCAGCAGGTTAGTCTCAATTAAAAAAGAAAGGAAAAAAAATTGGGTGGCTCCTGTGGCTCATTGAGTAGGGCACCGGGCCCCATATACCGAAGGTGGCGGGTTCAAACCCGGCCTCGGCCAAACTGCAAAACAGAACAATAGCCAGGCATTGTGGCAGGCGCCTATAGTCCCAGCTACTCCGGAGGCTGAGGCAAGAGAATCGCCTAAGCCCAGGGGTTGGAGGTTGCTGTGAGCTCTGTGACACCACAGCACTCTACCAAGGGTGATAAAGTGAGACTCTGTCCCTACAATAAAAAAACAAAAAAGAAAGAAAGAAAGAAAGACAGACAGACTCAAGGAGGAAAGACATTCAGCAACATGTTAGGCACAAAAGGTACACATTAAAACGAAATTATATGGCAGGGCTGAAAATAAAAGGACCAGTTATGTGCTATGCAAATAACTAAAATAAGGGTAGAATGTCAACTGCAGATAAAATAGAACTCCAGGCAGAAAACATTGAGACAAAGGAAGACATTTTACACCAATTTAACCAATAGCATTCCAAGGACACAGCAAGCAGTCAGGAATCTTTGAGTCACAATAATGTTGTGTTGAGACTGCAAAGCAAAAACCAGTTGAAGAGAAAGAAATTCAATCCACAACATTGAGGACACACCACCCACAGACCCTACTGGACAAGCCATAGTAAACACCACCTTAGTAACCCAACACTCTAGATCTAACAGGGACCAATACAACCAAGAACATTAATTTTTCCAACACTGAGCACATACTGG
The DNA here is from genome assembly GCA_963573935.1 of Arctocebus calabarensis. Lineage (NCBI taxonomy): Eukaryota > Metazoa > Chordata > Mammalia > Primates > Lorisidae > Arctocebus > Arctocebus calabarensis. The sequence goes on from CAUYON010065233.1 coordinate 3,864, forward strand.
ACTACAAAGACCACTTCGACTAACTTCAAAAAACCACAAGTATAATACAGGCCACATTCAAGCATGGCAATATACAGAACTCTCCAGCGCAGATTACGCTTCTCAGCAATAAGCCTGCAACCACCAAAGTGGATGGGGAGGGGGTTTTCAGGTTGTTTTCATTTAAAAGTGGTTGTAAAAAAAAAAAAAATCACTAAAGCAACGATAGCAAACCTGACCACATGAACAAATAAAAGCTTACCAAGAATAGCAAACAGGCCAGAAAATAAGTATTACCACCAAGATGACACATTTTATACCTTTTCAAAAGTGGATAAATATTGAAAGCATTCAGATACTTCAGCAGACACCATGGTTGACTGACTCAAATGCCATCCAACCTCTGATGTGCCAGCTAGAGTTAGTGGCAATATTGGTCACAACGTGAGTTTTCCAGAGGTGGCCTTTTCGGAAAGCTCTACCCTTTCCCAATGAACAGGCGTGGCTACCAGGGTGCCTCACTTCTGTCTTCCTGCCACGTGGCCCTGAGGCCTGGAGACAAACCACCCATTCAGGAAGCAGTGGGCACACCCTCAGGATGAGGGGAAAGAAAATGCAGAGCTGAGTGGCCACTCCAGCCTTGCCGCAGCATCAAATAAGCCCGGGGAGATTTCTATGATTTGCAGCCCAATCGGTGCAGATATCAATAAAATAAATGAACAAAAGGCAGAAACAGAATAAAGGATGAAGATTAGTTGAGACACATCAGAGGGAAAGCATTCAACCTCACCTAAAGTAAAAAAAAATTCCAATCGAAATGCCTATGTATTATTTTCTGCCTGGCATGGGTGCAATTAAAAAGGACACTCAAAGGAAAAGGAAAAAAGAAGGAAAGAGAAAGAAAGGACACTCATCACTGAAGGGAGTACAAATCATTATAATACGCTGTTTCTCAGCAGCAGTATGGCAATACACATGGATCTAAAGAGTTTTAAAAAACATTCTGAACCACTGACTTGGTAACTTTATTTCTGGAAATCATTCCAATAAAGTAATCCCAAATGCCAAAAAATCCTATATGTATTAATACCCACTTAAAATGGCAAAAGGGAAAAAGAAACAGTTAACTGTGAAGCCTCTGTGAAATAGACTATTACTCAATCACTCAGAATCCTAGCTTTCAAATACACTGTAAAATGTCTGTTACTATGGCAAATGAAAAATCAGGAAAAAATCTGTATATACAATGTGATTTTAACTGTAAAAGAAAATACAAAACTCTGTGTAAAAAAAAAAAAGATGAATTTTAAATAACAAGTATTCTGGGGCAGGTGGGTTGATGAGGAAACTTTCTCACTTTTTTCCATCTTCTAAATTATGTTACAGAATGAACACATCTTCTAAATTATGTTAAAGAATGAACATGCTATAGAAAAAAACATTTTAGGCTCAGCACCTGTGGCTCAAGCACTAAGGCGCCAGCCACATACACCTGAGCTGGCAGGTTTGAATCCAGCCCGGGCCTGCCAAACAACAATGGCGGCTACAACCAAAAAATAGCCGGGCGTGTGGTGGCTGCCTGAGGTCCCATCTACTTGGGAGGCAGAGGCAGGAGAATCCCTTGAGCCCAGGAGCTGGAGATTGCTGTGAGCTGTGATGTCACAGCACTCTATCTAGGGTGACAGCTTGAGGCTCTGTCTCAAAAAAAAGGAAAGGAAAAAACATAAAGATTCAAGTATCACTTAATATTAAATTATACTATTTTTTCTCAGAGTGGTTAATTCTAAACCAAGTAAAGGATTATATTAATATTTAAACCATACAACTAGGGTATAGTCACCTTCATCTCAAGACGCCAAGAGGACCTACTTGGTGTCTTGAGATGAAGGTGACTATACGCTAGTTGTATGGTTTAAATACTAATCCTTTATGTCACGTGACTCCTGAGAATTACTCCCTTTGCGTCGTGTCCTTATTTGCTAACTCAGGTTCCAAGTCAATCCACAGTCAGCTCCTCCTCACCCTGTATTATAGTCACCTATAGACACTTCTGTCTTCTGGATTTTAAATTGAGTTTAGGAATTCTCATTTAAAAAAATAAACAAAACACCTCTGATATCCCACAGCATCCAAGATAGTGCTTTGAACAGCTAGGCATTGGAAAGATAGTCATATGATAACTACTTAATTACACTACTGTGCTGTTCTCATGTCAACCTGGACAGGGAAAATGAAACCCACTGATGGAAATGACATCTGGCAGTCTAAAGTGGAAAATCACATCATGCTATGAGGTTTACTGAAATTTAAGGACAAAACTTCAACAACAGGCCAGGCGTCTGTGGCTCAAGCGGCTAAGGAATTTAATGTTTAAAATGTGTAATTATCTTATCATTATATTTACTTTCATTTGTACAGTTCTGTAATTTCAACACTTACAATTCTATGAATGTAAACATACAGATTTATGTAACGCCACAACTGAGATACAGAGCAGGTTTTAAGGCTGAATTTTAACATTAAAAACACCTGTAAGACTTTGCAGTTATTCCTACCTGGCTTCACCTTGTAAGAACCACTAGGAATATATGAATCTCAAGTGGACAGGCCCGTGTGGCATAATGCTGTGATTCCCAATCTCAGCCTGCAGACCTCAGATACACAGGTAAAAAGATGTGACAGAAATTGCTGCAAGGTTCCCAAAAACCTCAGGGGCTATCCTCATTCTGTTTTCAAATAAACAATTTTCCCCATATAAATCTACTATTTTTTTTTTGACACCCTATGCTGGTGATGAATAAAAATGCATTTAATGATCTTCGAATCCACTGTTATTAGTTATGTTCTTATTTAGTTAAAATAAGTAGCTAATTAGAAGGGTCCCAATACTTCTTTCTATAGAAGGCATCCTTATTTTCCCAGAATTGGGGATCACTGATGTAATAAAAAAGCTGAGGCCTGAAAATGACTAATTTCTATGGTTCTACAGGTAAAAATGTGGTCTGAGTATTGTGCATCTTTTTGCTCTGTGCTTCATGCTTTGACCCCAGTAAGACCTGACACTCCCTAGAGCGGACCCTCTTTAACTCCTCTGGAATATTCCCCTCTTTTTCTCCCACTGCTGGGAGCATCCTAGGATAATAGCTGTAAGGTAAGCTATTTCTTTTCCCACCAGGAAACCACAGCCTGAAATGCTTTTAATATCAAAAGTGCACGCAGAGATAATACTTAACTGAAGTATTTTTCCTTCTCTAATGTTTTCTTTGGTCTTCCTGGTAACCCCATGCATCCAGTGAGAGCCATTCTTTTTTTTTTTTTTGCAGTTTTTGGCCAGGGATGGGTTTGAACCCGCCACCTCCAGCAAATGGGGCCAGCGCCCAGAGGAAACATTCTGTTTTAAAGCTACAAAACTCAATGGTTCCGGCTTTAAAGGCAGCCAGATTCAAGCCTCAACTTCCTCATTTAGCTATGCTATCTTGGGCAAATCACTTCATCTTTCCTGGATTCAGTGATTGTAAAACGTGCACATCCTCATCATGAGGACTAAAGGAGAGAGGATACCTTAAACCACTTAGCACAGTGGCTTTGTACTCTACCCTTAGACCACTCCTAAGGGTCCACAGAATTTCATTCACGTGGAACCCACTTGCAAGTTTAAGGATAGAAATAACTTGAGGATTAAAGCATTCTTCTCTCGTTCCCACAGAAGGGAGGTCTGGAAAGCTGAAATAAATTGCCAAGCCCCTCCCTGCCAGCACCTTACACAGTTGAAATGAATGCAGCCTAGATTTCACCGCCTTGAGGTTTTGCATACAGTACCCTCGTGCCTCACTCAGGGAATTGGAACATCAGTTCTCTAGGTTCATAGGCCCAGCAGGGCAAACATTTGTATTAGGGGCCCTAGCGCAAGAAAAGCCAATGGCACTCAGCCAACAAGCTATAAACATTAAATGAACCAGCACCAGCTTATCCATAGAAGCGAATGCCCTGATGCATTTACCTTTCCTATAGGAGGTAAGAGGGGTCAGAGGAAAAGTGTCTAATAAAGTATTCATATTGCTTGTGCGGTAGCTTTGAGTTAGACGAAGTCCCTGAAGCTACAAAGTTCCTTTTAGAGAGGAGAACGCTCACATTTTGCGGAGTCATGCCCGTGCTGTTCCCAAACTCTTGCAGTGCCTCAGCTTTCCGTGCACCCTAGTTCCTGCACTTCCCGCCCCGCCAACCAAAACAGTCCTCCCACACCTTAACCTCTAACCCTAGACCTGCCCTTCCCAGCCAAGGCTCCAAAGTCTCTACCTTCCATCCTTTCTCCACTTGCAGGCCTCTGGTATCCGCTCAACGCCCGACTTCAACGCCCGACCTCAACGTCCAGCGCCCAACGTCTGGCCCCCAACGACCCCAGCCCCGAAGCCCTCATGCAGCCCTCGCCCTTCCCTAGGACTCTCGAAACACTGACCTGGAAAGAGGCGAAAGGGCCACTGACCCCGACCTGTCTCTGAAGGCGGGCCGTGGTGGCGACTGCTGATTCCCCAAGCCCGGCCGCCTATGTGCGCTCCCTGCGCTCACTTGGCCTCCAAGCCCAGCAGGCCCCGGGTCCCAGCGTGGCGCCTGCGCAGTCGGCGCCCACGTGCGCCCGCGGCGCCCACGTGCGGCTTCTGAGTTCCAGGCAAGCTGAGCCCCGGCCTGGCTGTGCGCTGGGTCCGACCCGGTTCGTACTGCGGTGGGGTGCGGGGCGGCGGGCTCAGAAAGTGCCTCCGCGGAAACTAATCTGTGTGTTGGCGCTTCTTCAAGAAAAATGCCCCCGGGAACTCCGTGGGCAGACAAACTTTGAGCGCAAAGAAGCTCGCTGTCTCCGCAGAGGTCACTTGGGTCTCCTTAGCCACTTAAAGATCCAGATAAACCCCACTGCCTCTACCTGGTCTTGGAACAAAACACAGGTGCTATCTCTCCTTCTCTCTTTTTCTCTTGTTATGGAAGGTTTTGTTTGTTTGTTTGTTTGTTTGTTTTTTGCAGTTTTGGCCGGGGCTTGAACCCGCCACCTCCAGCATATTTGGCCGGCGCCCTGCTCCTTTGAGCCACAGGCGCCGCCCTGTTACGGAAGTTTTCTAACAAATTCAGAATAGGATCTCAGTGTCCACCACTCATTTCTAACATTATTAGTTTATTATCAGTCTTGTCTACATAGGTATCCCATTCACTCTTCCTGGGATATGTTGAATCAAATCCCAGGTTTTTGTTTTTCTAATGTATTTTTTAGAACATTTGTAGATTTACAGAATAAATTGAAAAGAAAGTACTATACAGAAAGTTCCCTAATAAGCTGCACTCAGTTTCCACTATATTAACTCCTTCTACTAGTATGGTACATTTACAGTTAAAGAACCAATATGGATATACTGTCAACTAAAGTCCGTAATTGATTCGGATTTCTTTTTATCAGTTGTCCGTTTTCTGAGCCCGGATCCCATCCAAGGTACTGTATTACATTTATTAGAAGTCGCGTATCCTTAGGCTTTTCTTGGCTGTGGCACTTTCTCAGGCTTTCCTTGTTTTGATGACCTGTACAGCTTGCCGGAGTACAGGTCAGACCTTTTGTTGGATGCACTACTATTGGAATTTGATGTTTATCTCACGGTAAGAGTGGAATTATGGATTATAGGAAGGAAGACCCCAGAGACAAAGTACATCATATCAAGTGTGGGTCCCAACAGCGTCATTCATGTCAATTGATATTGGACTTGATCATCTGGCTGAAGTAGTGTTAGGTTTCTCTGCTGTAAAGTTACTTTTTCCTCCTCCTTTCCATGCTATACTCTTTAAAAGGAAGTCATTATTATTATTATTATTATTTTGAGATAGAGCCTCAAGCTCTCACCCTGGGTAGAGTACCGTAGCACAGCAACCTTCAACTCCTAGGCTCAAGAGATTCTCCTGCCTCCGCCTCCCAAGTAACTGGGACTACAGGCGCCTGACACAACACCCGGCTATTTTTGGGTTGCAGCCCTCATTGTTGTTTGGTCACCCGGGCTGGATTCGAACCTGCCAGCTCAGGTGCCTGTGTCTGGCGCCTTAGCCGCTTGAGCCACAGGTACGTATCTTGTTTGGGATAACTTGAGCATGAGTTATCTATTCTCCCTCATTTATTAATTTATTCAATCTATTCATATCAGTATAGACACATGGATATTTTATGCCTTTTTTTTTTTTTTGGTAGAGACAGAGTCTTACTTTATCGCCCTCTGTAGAGTGCTGTGGCGTCACATAGCTCACAGCAACCTCCAACCCCTGGGCTTAGGCTATGCTCTTGCCTCAGCCTCCCCAGTAGCTGGGACTACAGGCGCCAGCCACAACGCCCGATTATTTTTCTGTTTTGCAGTTCAGCCGAGGCCGGGTTTGAACCCTCCACCTTCGGTATATGGGGCCCCACGTCCTACTGGATGAGCCACCGGCGCCGCCCTTTATTTTATGCTTTATAATCCAATACTTATTTATTTTCTGGCTCCAATTTTGTTCCAGTTTTGCCCAGTAGGAGCTCATTCAGTTGGCTTCTGTTCACCTTTCTCAAATGCTCCCATCGCTGTGGTGATTTGTTTTTGTCTTTTTTGCTTTCTGGAATATTGTAGCTTTTCATCCATGCTTAAGAATGTGTTTTTGAGGGACTATGTCTTTTAAATAACATCACCAAAATTTATCCCACCTTTAAAAATAGTTTCTTAATATCATAAAGTCAGTATTTAAAATTTCCAGATAGTCTCAAATGCTATTTTTAATAGTTGGTATGTTAGATTCAGGATAAAAACAAGGTCCTGTATTTGCACTGTGTTGTATTTTAAAGAGACTTTTTTTTTAAATCCTATACTTTGTGAGTTACTTACTGAAATAAGTGCAGTTTGTCTTACTTTTGATTTGATTGCATCCCCTTTGGCAAGAATACCTCACACTCACAATTAGTGTTGTGTTTCTCTATTGCAGCCTGTCAGAAGATACATAATATGTAGTTGTTTCACATTAGGGGATATTAAGATTGATGCAGTAAGTTCAAATGTTATCAGCACCCTACATGCATTGTAAACTTTCCCATCAGTTTTTTATCTAACGGATCTAGATTCATATTACTTCCGTTATTTCATTAGGTTTTGCAAAATGATGGTAGTTTACCTTTTCCTTCTGCACTTATTACATAGAATTTTATAGAGAAGAAATATCTCACATCAAGCATTTGATTGAGATTCAGTTTATAACAGGAAAAAAACAGGATAAATGCTTGATTCTTTACCTTTATCAGTTTTTGAAATGTAATGATTCCTTGGCATCATCCAAGAGGGTCAATGACATTTTAGAAAATAAGTGGGCTCAATTAAAACCAGATTCTGCACAACTACAAACCACCCTGAAACCTTCTATTACATTGCCCATGATATGAGAACTCAGTAGATTTCTTAAGAAATTCAAAGATTTCTAAATAGTTTCACAACTTTCCTAATTTAATTCTCCCCATCAAAATTCTCAAGAATTTCTTGGACTGATTTCTTTTCTCATTATAAAAGTAATTCAGGACTAATGTATAGAATTTGCAAAATATTGAGTAGAAATAAGAGTAAAAGAAGAAAAGAAATAGAGTAGAAAGTTACCCAGAAGTAGACCACTATAAAATAACCTATGTTCATATTTAAATATATTTCTATAGCCTATCTAATTATCTTCTCTAATAGCCAGAAAAAAAAAAAAGTTCAGAGTGAAAACTATGGAGATTTGAGGCAACTTTACATTCCCTAAGTGTAGCAAAGACAGACCTTTTCAGAACTTACCAGCTAGAAAAATGCTCAAGTTGGGAGTGTTTAGATCTGGTGGTTTGGAGGAAATGCCATTAAAATTATTAGGATGTAATTAGATCCAAAGGAATTGTCTAGAGTCCTTTCTGGTTATAAAGTATATTGTAATGATCAAGAGAAGAAAAAAAAAATCTTCATTTTGTCCTTTGGAAAAATAAATAAATGGTCTCACTGACTTTTAACATAGTTGTTGTGTATCAATCCATTGCTGTTCTTAACTATTTTTGAATGTTAAATATGTCATATATTTGATACATGTTTGTCATATGTTTGCTTCAGTTGGAACACCTTTGTTTTTCTTTCCTCCTTTCATTTTGGTACAACTGATGTGTCTTAGGTTATCTTTTGTATTTCTTGCTACATACTTCTGTGAACAAAAATTCTCTGAAAAGGAATTTGGAGAAAAGAGACTATTTCAATGAACCCTCTGCAAACCAGAGGCACCTAGCCTCCACTATAAAAAGAAAAATGTATTCAGGGACAAAGGGATTGCTCCCATGACATGGCAAAAGGTCCCACCCAGATTCCCAGGCCAGTCCTTTTATGCAAATGAAATATTGAAACTTGCTTAGGTCTGATAGGTTGTTGAAACCCGTGTTTGATGCAGTTGAGTTTTGATTGGTCAGTACTAATGCCGAAGCAGTGAGCTTGATTGGTTGGTTAAGAGAGTGCTGAAAGTTGCAAAGTTAAAAAGGCTGGGGTTGGGTGCCGGCTCTGCACCAGTAGGTCAGTGATTATGGCGCTGGTTAGGTAGACCACGGCGGTTTCAAACCCGGCCCAGGCCTGCGAAACAACAATGACGACTATAATAAAAAATAGCCTTTACCGGGCGTTGTGGCAGGCGCCTGTAGTCCCAGTTACTTGGGAGGCTGAGGCAAGAGAATCGCCTAAGCCCAGGAGTTGGAGGTTGCTGTGAGCTGTGTGACACCAATGGCACTCTACTCAGGGCGAAAAAGTGAGACTCTGTGTCTACCAAAAAAAAAAAAAAAATAGCCAGGCGTTGTGGCGGGCACCGGTAGTTTCAGCTCCTCAGGAGGCTGAAGCAAAAGAATCGCTTAAGCCGAAGAGTTTGAGGATGCTGTGAACTGTGATGCTACAGCGCTCTACCAAGGGCGACATAGAGAGCCTCTGTCTATAAATAACTAAAGGAGGGGATAAGTTTCTGGGACTCTCGAATATGAATATGACCGAAAGTCAGAAAAAGGCCTCTTGGCTTTTTATTATTATTATTTTATTTTTTTGAGACAGAGGCTCACTTTGTTACCCTTGGTAGAGTGCCATGGCGTCACAGCTCACAGCAACCTCCAACTCTTGGGCTCAACCGATCCTCTTGCCTCAGCCTCCTCAGAAGCTGGGACTACTGGTGCCTGCCCCAACTCCTGGTTTTTAGAGACGGTTCTCACTATTGTTCAGGCTGGTCTTGAACTCCTGAGCTCAAGCAAGTGGCTCACGCCTGTAATCCAAGCACTTCGGAGGCTGAGGCAGGTGGATCTCTTGGCTTTATTTTAAATTTAAGGCCAGTTAGCTACTCAGGATCCCTTTTAGCTCTTTCAGATTAACATTTGTTAGCATTTGAAATCAATCCTTCCTCTCCAAAAGCCACCTACTTTTATTGGAACATGATATTTAGACAATATTTCGGAGTAGAGGGGCATGAATTGGTTTGGTCATTTTTCTAGGTTTTTGCAGTATACAGACTTTTTTTTTTCTTTTTTTGAGATAGAGTCTCGATTGTCTTGTTTTAGAGTAATACGGTGTTACAGTTCACAGTAACCTCAAACTCTGGGACTCAAGTGATCCTATTGCCTCAGCCTCCCAAGTAGCTGAGACTGCAGGCGCCTGCCCCAGGGCCTGCTATTTTTCTTTTTTTATTTTTTGTAGAGATAATAGGGTGTAACTCTTGCTCAGGGTGGTCTCCAATTACTGAGCTCAAGTAATTCACCAGCCTGGGCCTCCCAGAGTGCTAGGATTACAGGTGACCCACTGGGCTCAGCAGGCAGACTGTTTTTAATTGAAAAAAAAAAACACCATAAATTCATTCTGATTATTTCTACATTGAAATATAGGACTACAAAAAAAAAAAAAAGAAATATAGGACTACAGAGTAATTTCTTTAGTTTTATATTTGTGTTTCTTTCTTTCTTTTTTTTTTTTTGAGACAGAGCCTCAAGCTGTCACCCTGGATAGAGTGCTATGGCATCTTAGCTCACAGCAACCTCCAATTCCTGGGCTCAAGTGAGTCTCTTGCCTCTGCCTCCCAAGTCGCTGGGACCACAGGCGCCCGCCACAACGCCCGGCCATTTTTTGGTTGCAGCCGTCATTGTTGTTTGGCGGGCCCGGGGGCTGGATTCGAACCCACCAGCTCAGGTGTACTTGGCTGGTGCCCTAGCCTGTTGAGCCACAGGCGCCGAACAACAACAGCAAGTTTTAACAAGGATGTGGAACAACTAGAATTCTCACTTATCCCTGGTAAGGAGGTAAAATACTATACTCTTTGGAAAACTGGTTATGTTTAAAAACCAGTTTATGGTTAAAAAATTAAACATACCCCATAATCCTTTAATCTTAATACTAGGCATTTAAAAGAAATGAATACATGGACATAAATATAGATTCACCTGCAAAGACTTATATAGGAATATTAATAATATAGCACATATACAGAAAAGCACCCAAGTCATAAGAGTGATGATAGGATACATTTTTAGAGAAAAATAATGCAAACACTATGATGAAAAAAAAAAAGAAAGAAAAACAGAACATTATCAACATCTCAGAAACCCTAGATTTTTCCCTTTTCAATCACTAATCCCCCGAAGGTTACCTACCCCGAATTCAGAGACGGTGGGTTGGTTTTGCCTCTTTGCTGTTTATATCAATGGAATCATACACTATGGACTCCTTCACGTCTTGCTTTTGTTATTCAACTTTGTGAAACTCATCCATTTTGAGGGCAGTGTGGTTTGTTCATGCTCCTTTCTGAAAAGTATTTCAACCTGTAGATGAGAGAGGATACCCAAGAAGGGTGAGGTGTGGGAGAACAGGCCTTGTCAAGGAGAGCACAAGGATACACTTGCAGGGTCCTCTCCATGGTGACTCAGCCCTTAGGAATTTGTAAACTTA
>CAUYON010065235.1:0-19163 GCA_963573935.1 Arctocebus calabarensis
TTAATGATCAGAGAAATGCAAATCAAAACTACTTTGAGATATCATCTAACTCCAGTAAGATTAGCCCACATAACAAAATCCCCAAACCAGAGATGTTGGCATGGATGTGGAGAAAGGGGAACACTTCTACACTGTTGGTGGGAGTGCAAACTAATACATTCCTTTTGGAAAAATATTTGGAGAGTACTTAGAGATCTAAAAATAGATCTGCCATTCGATCCTATAATTCCTTTATTGGGTATATATCCTGAAGACCAAAAATCACATCATAATAAAGCTATTTCTACCAAATGTTTATTGCAGCCCAATTCATAATTGCTAAGTTGTGGAAGATGCCCAAATGTCCATCAACCCACGAATGGATTAATAAATTGTGGTACATGTATACCATGGAATACTATGCAGCCTTAAAGAAAGATGGAGACTTTACCTCTTCTGTGTTTACATGATGGAGCTGGAACATATTCTTCTTAGCAAAGTATCTCAAGAATGGAAGAAAAAGTATCCAATGTACTCAGCCCTAATATGAATCTAATTTATAGCTTTCATATGAAGGCTAAAACCCAATTATAGCACAAGAGTACAGGGAAAAGGGAAAGGGAGGGGAGGGGGGAGGATGGGTGGAGGGAGGGCAATTAGTGGGAACACACCTACGGTGCATCTTAGCAGGGTACTGGTGAAACTTATTAACGGTAGAGTATCAATGTCTTTATATAGTGATCAAGAAAATGCCATGAAGGCTATCTGTAACAGTACGATCAAAATATTTCTGATTGTATATGAAGCACATGTGCCCTATGTTTGCACCAATGTACACAATTATGATTCAATAAAATTATTTAAAAAATAAAAAAATAAATATAATTTTATTTTCCCTTTTATATGCTATTTTTGTATTATACTTTGAAGAAATATTCAATTCATTAAATTACACTTTAAATATAATATTAAACATCTCTAATTTTTCCCCTCTTTTATATTTGAAGGGCATGGTTGGCAGAATACAGAGACCCAGACACATTTGACAGCTATTTTTTTTATTTTGCTGCTAAGTACAGAACTCCTAAAATATCAGCCAATCTGTTTACAAATAGATTATTTTTCTGCAGTAGAGGCTAAGGAACACCACAGAAAAGGAATGGTGATATTTAGGTATTTATTGAGATTTTAAAGTCTGATTTAATGTGCATTACATATAAGGAGATTGATTAAGATTAATCAATCTATTGATAATAAGTATTCAATCATTTAGAGTTAATAGCATAGAGGAGTGAGAATTTTGAGATGATACCCGAATTTCTTCTATAGTTGGTCCTTGGTCTTGAGATTTGAAGAATTAATCCACTGACCTATGGTCCTTAATCCTAATTAAGACAGGATTTATTTTACAGGAACAAAAATACAGAAAGAGCACCAGACCTTCTGGAGGAGGGAAAAAAATTCAGAAAAAATTCCCTCTCTAGGTCCCTTGCTCAGGATATGTATATATGTGTGTGTGTGTGTGTGTATGTGTGGTGTGTGTGTATGTATCCCAATAAATGGATGGATACAATCCCTTTTGTTCCCTCTTTGTCCCTGCCCCTCTGCTTGCACCTGAACAGGGAACCCCTTATTTCCCAGGTCTGGAAAAAGTACATGAAATTGACCAGACCTGGGAAATAAGGGGTTCCCTGTTCAGCTGCAAGCCCAGGGGCAGGGACACAAAGGCCAGGCCAGAGACACTAAGACGCCAGTGTCTCCCCAGAGCTGTCTGGCCCCTCTGGTTACTGGAGCCTCCTGCACCCCTCCTCAGTCCCCACCCCACATTCCAACTCGTTGGTTCCTCTACCAGCGGCCCCTCCTCTGCCCCTCCAACACACCCAGGGCAGAGACAGCAGGTCCTCCCCTCAACTTGGGCAGAGCTGGCTGGAGCCCCACCCACCCTGTATCAAGATGAGGAAATTAAAGAGTTTCCTCAGGGTAAACTGTCATTGTAATGGCTTACATTAAATAGTAGTGAAGCCTCATGATGTTACTAGAAGTAAAAATAAAGTTAAAATTTCAACTTTTATCTCCCTGGTTAAAAAGTCTTATATTGAGCAAAGTTTTTTGTTTTTTTCTTTAATGAAGACAAGTTACTAGCATATTAATGTAAATGATAAACTGTGCAGATGATTTTGACTCTCCCTATTAGAGTTAATAAGTCTGACATATCTGCAAACGAAATGATAAATGAGTCTTGGATAAGACAAGATGTGATCAAATAATTAAAGTTTAGTCATATAGAAGATGTTTCAAATTCTCAACTAAGGAAGTTGGATTAAGGGATGGAATGTGAGTGAAGCATATCAGTTAATAAAATGGAATATCCATAAGTTATTTAATTTCATCATATTTTTTCATGGGATAAGAACATCCCTCATACTGTTAAAAGCTTCCAATCAGGATCTTTGTGATTATATGTCATCTTAGCTAGATTATGCTGTATTAACAAATAATCGCTACAAATCTCTGAGGTTTGCAACAGAAAATGTGTGTTCTTCCTCTACCCCACCTCCTATTCCCTTGAGTAGCATATGGATTAAGCAATATACCCATCATACAAGGGCTACAGTTCTGTTCCGTATTATTCTCATTTGTGGGCCTCCCAAACAAAGAAACCTTTTTCTAAGCATTTGCTCCCCACATTAACAATTTTTTTTTTAATTGCACAACCACTCAATGACTCTGTTTCTGTTTAGAAGAGACACAGTTCACTCACTCACAATTCCCTGGCCCAAACAATTCACTGGCAGAGACTGAGGTCAATGTGTATGTGTGGTGGGGAGGCAAGTGAGGGTGGGAGGAGGCATATTCTTCCTACAGGAAAGGCAGTAAATAGTTTTAAAATATTTCCACTTTTATAACGACCAACTATTAAAGATTACTATTTAGATAAGACTGGAAAATAGCTAAGATAGCTTCCATCATTAAGGCTCTGTTGTATTTATAAACCTTCATTTATTCATTTATAAAATGATAGTATTGTACATACTTTGATAGATTTCTGTGGAACAAATAAAACAAATCTTGCAACTGAACCTGTTGACACTAGATTGTAATTTCTGAGAACAGTTCTAAATAATTGAGATTATTATTAAAAGCTAAATAATTGAAGATTTATTATGCTATTAGATAAATATGACAATTTACTAGCATTTTGTTCTTACATTTATATTTACAGTTTTACTACCCATTACTGGTTTCAATATCGTGTATCAAAACATTCAAAATTTAAGGTGATAAAAGATTTAACAATAATAATATAGGACTCTTGTAAGATCTTTCTGTAGGGTCAATCTATAGAATACCAATACCCTCACCACCTGTAAGAACCAGTAGTGTTGGCAGTGGGCTGTGTGAGCTCCAGGCAATTGGGTGGGACATGTACTCATCTGTGGTGGTGTTGATAATCTGAGTAGGCAAGTCCCCAGGTTCCCAGAAGGGGCACTTGGATGCCAGTAGTGTCCTCAAGTAGGTCCCTGGACTCTCAGGCAGAGCACCAAGATATTTGCTAATGAGATTCATACTGGTATTAAAAAACTACAATTTAAGATTATTGCTTTTAGATGAGAATAATTAAGAAACACATGAAAATCAATTCCTCATTCATTTAATCAGGACATACAAATACGACAATTAAAAGTATGGAAATTTTTATGGGATTATCATATTCAATTTCTTTTGAAAAATAATTTACTAACATGTATGTATAACTTGGTACCTAGTAAAGTCTTATAAAAATAATTTAAAGTCTTCCCAGCCACTTCTCTATGAAGGAAAATGAGAGCAGAGCCTTAGAGCAAGTTTTCATTCTCTATGGTGGTAGACAAAAATCTTTTGAATTTCCTTTCTTCTTAATTCAAGAAGAGGCCAATGCTATTAGATGATTATCTTGATAAAAAGTCATAATTTACCTTATTTTAGTATCTGAGAGCTAGTTATTCTGGAAGAAATGAATAAATTTGCATAAGAACCAAAGAGCTTCTTTTGAGGAAAATGAGCTATGTTATGAATCTTACTTTTGTTAAGATAAGTATTAATGGAAACTAATTGGTGGATCAATGATGAAAAATCACTGATTAAAGCACATGGAGGCCAACAAAAGGTAATTTATAATGAGGGTTTATGGGAGTTAGGTAATGGGCTAGACATTTTTCAGGGAAGATTGATGTCAGTACCGAAGGTTGCTAAAGCTTGGAGCCTCTCCAGTCTTAGCTGCCAGAGCAAGAGTTAGACCCTCTAACTGAGAATTTGTATATAAATCGTAGGAGTCCAAACCACTTAAACTCTTCATTTTCAATAGAATTTTAACAAAGTGTAAATAGTTTGATGATATTTAAATAAGTATTCTAACCAATACACTTGAGTGACTTGTTTTAGGAAAGTATCTGTTGTTTGTTTTCCCAGGTTGTTCAACCAAACCACTTTACGCCAACTGAACAGATACTGCCATAAAAATAGCTCTCGATTAGCCAGTAAAGCAATAACAGATTTCCTTATGCATGTAATAAAAGCGCACTATGGTGTGGCTAATTCTAACTCAAACAATTCACTATATTTGATAAATAATATTGCTGATAGAAATGGATGATCTGAGGGTTAAAGAAAAGATCAATTATACTGAGAAATGCAGCTGTATATATTTCTAACAGGGACCTTTGTATGTTCCTTTGTTAACTGTTTATAAGTCTCCATTCTTTTGCTTATTTCTTGGCTCAGTAATATTTTTATCATATGACTTAATCCCCTGGGTTTAACAACGTAAAACATACTGGAGGATTAGTAGTCAATTGTCGTTCTCTTAAGAGACAAGGAAGACTGACATAGATAGTAAGAAAGATATTAATACTTTTGAGGAAGTCCATCACCTTAGGTAATAAAGCTAATAAGAATGTAATTAATGTTCAATCTCAATGGTTTTTGAAAAAACATTGTGGTATATAAAACCAGTGCTCCTAAAATTGCTTTGCTTTTGCCCGTGAAGTATCTTAAATGACACATGAGGTAAACTTCATTAACTCAAAATATGAAAAACAGATAAGAATTATTCTCTAATACATTAAAAAGATAAAATACTACTGTATGTAATCACTTGGGGAAAAAGTGACTATTGAATCATTTGTACTTTTTACATTGTACTTTGATGACTCAAAGAGATTTTGTAGTATAGCAGCACATAAGCAGAAACGCACTATTCAGACCTAACGTTTTGGTTCTTCTAGTATTTGTTTAAAAATAGATTTGAGGAGGAATATATGATCAGATTTATTATTAATATATAATAGAAAAATATAAAAAAAACATTAATTTTAAATGTGGAGAAATTTAGCATTTTAACCACTACACTGTTGTTTAGAAAAATATAAGAATCAGATTTTTTTTTAATTTTCACAGGAGTTTGAAATACTATCATTCCAACCAGCACATTAATTTGGCTAGTTATGTTTAGTTTGATACCAAAAAACAGTCCCTATAGCCCATCTATCTGTCCTTGTGCAGGCCTTGCCATAACTTACTGGATTGACTCATCTCATTTTTCTACCTTACTCTGCTGCTGCTCTTTTAAACAGTTTATTACTATTATATTGAAAAAACTTAAAAGGAAAAATATAACAATAATATTATGAAGAAATTTGGACAGCTACCACTATGAAGGAATGAATGCTAACCTAAAGGAATTTTGGCATAAGAATATTTTATAGATATTTTACATCATTACAGATAAATTTGAAATACCTTTGATTTTTCTCCTCATTACAATTTCCTTTCCATAGGGCACTCTTACATTCCATATGCAGTTTTCTATTTCAATTTTTCTGGTCACACACATCCATGAAAACAGATATTGGTAGATGTACATACACATACATGAAAATTACAGAGACACTTATGTGCATTTGACTTATTATTGATTGGTAAATACATGTATGCTATTTACAGTTATACATATGTCCTATGAATACACATATAAATATATGTAATCATCAAATGATCATTAAATTCCTTATCTTCAGAAAAATTCTATAAATTAAAGCATAATATGCACAGCATTTCTCAACTTACCTTTTGCATTGGAGACTTATCTATGTTTACGTATTAAGATCTAGTTTTTTTAGCTACTGAATAATATTTTGCCACATTATTATTCAATAACTTATCTTTTATTACATTATTAATACTTATTTTTTCCACTTTTTATTTTTATAAATAATAGTTCCAGTTCTTACATTTGTTTTCTTGAAAGCAAAACTTTCTATTCAGTACTTCAGGTTCCTCACCATTTTTCATAAATTATTCCATAAATTATCAATCTAGCATATATTTCATGATACTTTTAAGCTTTCTTTCTTGTTAGCATCCCAGAATGCTGCAGGCAGATAGAGATTTGCAAAATTACTTTGAAGTCCCCAACTTGCCCATGGTAAAGAGGTTAAAAGAATGGCACACAATATGTGTTTTTCCATTTTAATGACCAAGTCATACAATTTTTGCTGAAAGTCAGAAGCTGACGACAATAGTTATACACAGTGCTTCCGGTTGTTATTGTAGTATCACTATAGTATTTATAAACAGAGATCAGAAGATTATCAGCAAATTTCTAAGAAATTTCTAGAATTGACATTCTTCAATCTAATACTAAAAGATCCAAAATAAAAGGGAGGGAGGGAGGGAGGGAGGAAGGAAGGAAGGAAGGAAGGAGGGAAGGAAGGAAGGAAGGAAAGAAGGAAGTTAGAGGGAAAGAAGAAAGGAAGATGAGACAGAGAAAAAAATGAGAGCATGAAAACTAAAATTGAAGGAAAAAGAAAAAGCAGGGAAGAGTAAACTCTCTCAAAATATTGATTGTGGCCATTAAATATCTAAAAATAGATTAACTTCTGTAAAGCAACAATGACAAAAATATTAAATAAGTATTCATGGCAAAAGTTTGAAAATTAAAACTATGATAAAAATTTTCAATATAACTGCTGGACTATAAAGTGAAGAATTTTCCTCAGTACTTGAAGAAAATAAAGGCATAGAGACAAAAACTGAAGAGAAATGGT
The DNA here is from genome assembly GCA_963573935.1 of Arctocebus calabarensis. Taxonomy (NCBI): domain Eukaryota; kingdom Metazoa; phylum Chordata; class Mammalia; order Primates; family Lorisidae; genus Arctocebus; species Arctocebus calabarensis. The sequence continues at coordinate 7,065 of CAUYON010065235.1, forward strand.
AACAATATTGAAAGTTTAGTTCAACAAGTAAAGTATCATGAGAGAATCAAAGTGACATTTCAGGAATATTCTTCAGAACCAAAGGACATAAACTTCAAGATTAAAAGAGCTCAAGTACACTAACAACAACCACAACAATAAAAACAAAGAGTAAGAAAAACATAAAACACATCAAGTACCAGAATACTTCTCAAAAAAACATTTTAGAGCAAAAGACCCATGCATATCTTGAAATCTCAGAATGTAGAAAAATGGGAGGATATTAATGTTTCTGTAAATGTCTAGTCAAATCAAGAGGGAAGAGATAGGATTGTATTGAATTTGTATTTGGCAGCATTAAAAAAATAGAAATACTAAAGAATTTACAAAATACTCACAAAAATAACTTTAAAATGGATTTGTCTACTCAACAAAATCCCAATTGAGAATTTGAGTCTAACATGAATATTTTCAGACATGTAACTTCTGAGAAAAAAGTGCAGTTACCTTTTGTTCATGCTTTCCAGAGAAGTTAGAATGTGCTACAGCAAAAAAAGAAAATGAGATTCATTTAAGTACGCTGTGTGCATGACTTGCTCCCAAGTGCTGGGTGAGACAAAGCCCATTTTGTTTTTAATGTATTATGCATTTTAGAGTCCTTATTATTCTCAAGTCAATCCTAGTTTGGCAATGTTTTTCTGTGTGTCACATTGTAAATTATCAAATTATACAAATTCTACAAATTGTTAGAAGTTTGATATCTAATAAAATGTTAAATATTCAATGAACACATGCTAGTTTTCCTTAGGCATTAGGAAGTTCTGAACTGTACCATTTCTTCCATGGACTAGTCATGGCTCTGAACACTCAAATACTTTTGTTAGGACAGCCGATTGGTCAAAACATATATTTCACAAAATAACAATTATTTTTAAAGGTTATGAAAATGTGATAATGTGCACAGGTTTAAGAGTAAACATCAAACCAACAATTTACAGGTAAAAAAAGAGTTAATTGATCAAATTAATAGAACAATAAATCACATATGCACTATACTATTATACAGATCTATTACATCATGTATACATGTATACATACACACAAGCATATATACTATAAGATCAAGAAAGAAATTTATCATATCCTGCTGTGGTAGTCGAAGAAATTTCCAAAAATAAGGTAAAATGTAGCCATTTTTTTTTCACGCAGTGTTTGCCCCCTAATAACTAAAAGAGAATTGATGCATAATCACCAATTTTATGTAACATGATTTGGTTTTTCATGTTCACATATCTCATTTCTTTAGTAAGAAAATATTCAAAGCCTAATATTTTGCTTTTACCTTTGTATTCTCCATAGCATTCAACATAGTTTTAAATATTTGTTAAGTATTAAAGTACTGAATGGCACAAGTGCAGTTTATTGTTATTATCTTTATCAAAAGGGATGCAGAATACTTATTTGGGTAAATCAACGTCAACATCAAGTATAAGTCAGACCTTTGATACCTCAGCAGGTAATTCACTTCTTGTTATTTACAAGCTGTACATACCTTACATAAGCTCACCAGATACCGATGATATGTGCTGTTAGAATAACAACTTTGGTTTTCATACATTCTCATACTTTTTCATACATTCTCTAATTTACTTCATTCCACTGATTTTTAGAAGAAATAAATATAAGTATATGCTCCATTGCCTTAATGATGATTTTGCTTAGACCATAGTTTCTACAAAATCATTGTGTTGAGAAGATAGCGGAAATATTTATAGGAAAGGTTTATGTTAGTATGTTATCAATTGTTTTCACCTTTCTATTAAAATACTGAAGATTTTGTTGTATTTACTTAATGACAACCTTTAACTTAGCCAATTTGACAATTGTATAAACTTAGCTTGTAAGTCAAAAGTGCTTCTAATAGTATAAATATCAAAAAGCTACAGAATAGACATGCTGCATTAATAAATTAGAGGAAGATAATATTTTACCTTTAAAGGTGCTAGGTGACACTTGCCCATTCCTGAAAATTTGCTGAAAGATCAATTTATAATTAAGTCATATTAAGAGAAAGGCTTTATTTACTATGCACATGGGAAGAAATCACAGAGTGATAACCCAATTTTCCAGTTGAGTTCGGGTATCTTTATACAGGCCTTTTAGAAGGGAGAGGAGAAACTGAGGAGCATAGTGATGAACAGTTGCTAGGGAGGTTGCTAGGGAGGACAAAAGGATGGGAGTAAAATAAGTTGACTTGTAGATTAACCTGAGAAACAGGAATTTAGGGCTAAAATGCCCAAAACATTTGGTCATAAATGAGGAAATGTTGTTCCTTCATTCTTGAAATATTTGGGAATAATAGGAAGGAAAAAGAGAAGCCAATTGTCTTCTTTCATCCTCTGATCTGGCCAGTCCAGTTTATGCAGATAAATTCCACCTTCAGTGTTTCTTGACCTTGAATGGTGTTCAGTTCAAAATTTCTTTTCACCTGGTTTGAAAGGACAAGGAAAGGAACTTGAAAGGGTATGGGAGAAAAGCCTGGCCTGTTGAATATGGACGTCTGGAAAGCCCATAGAAGCAGTCAACTGTTAGATCACCACTCATCAATTCTCACCAAAAAAGGGGGAAAAATGTGAGTATGAGGTAACCTAGGTAATCAATAACTGATAGAAAAGGATAATAATCAATGACCAGCAGAAAAGAACAAAGAGGCTCGGAGATGCAGAGACCAATCAAAGAGTTATTAACAATTTGAAAAGGAAAGAAAGAGGATATTTGTACATCTACACTGCCTTTGCATCTCCATCTCTGTATCACTTCTCGCTTATAAGGGGACCCTTATAGATTCTAACTCCCCTTTGTTCTTAAATAAAATTTCCTCTTTGCTATATTAAAGCCTGTGCAAAGTTACTTTTGTTTTCTATTCAAGCTGGCTGCTCGGCTCCAGCTTTAGTTTTAGTTTCCATGTACTTTCACTTTAAATTCCTCTTTGCCTTGGTTGAACTTTCTAGTTCCACCAAGTAATAAAACCAACTTTGTTCAGGAAACCATGATCCCCCAAATCCCAACACCAGGAACTCATACTTCAGGATGAAATTTCCTTAGCTCTTTCACTTTCTATAATGAGAACTATAAATTTTTAATAATGTTTACAGTGTCACGTTCAATTCCCCCATAGAAGATTACTCTGCAGAGAGGACTTAAAAGTCAAATACTGTAGACTTACATATGTATCTGTAAGGAGTTGAAAAAAACAATGTGCCATTGTTTTCTTTTTTTGGAATTGTTTCAAATTCATTTAAACAATTGTTTTATATAATGTCATTTACCAAGGCCATGATAATGGCTGATAATAAATATTCACAGTAATATGCACAACAGAAAAAATTAATTCAAATATATTTTCTGTTATAATTCTTCCTATCTTTATTCTTCATAACAAGATGATGAAACATGAGATATTTACATATTAAAACTGGAAGATTAGAATAAATAGTTATTAATGGCTTATTTCAAGGCAGATTATGAACAGCTATTTAATGCTATTTGTATTGTTACCAGAATTTTTTCTACAGTATATTCTTGGTCTCAGGAATTCAAAGAATGAACCCATGGACCACAGAGCAGTAGTTAAGATAGGATTTAGTAGACAGAAAGGAATAAAGAAGGAGTAAAAAGCAACAGAACTTCTAGCAGAAGGAAAGATCCATGTACGGAAGTCTCCAAGTGGATCCTTTGTCTAGGGGTACAAGGTAATGAGACTACATTTGGCCAGGACTTAGACACTTTTTCAATGTTAATGAATGTATTAACAAATGAATGAAAGCAGTCCCTCCAGCTCAGCAAAATGGCAGGGCATTCTCTTCAGAAAAGGCCAGGTGTCTTACATGAAATTGTCCAGACCTAAGAGATAGGGATTCTCTGTCTAGCCCTGAATCAGCACTACATCAATCTCTCTGCAAACTACTAATATTTACAAGAAAATCAGGTCCATTTTTGTTATATTCTATCTTAAATCAGAGAAATTATGCCAATGTTAGTTCAACATTATGTCCACACTTACATACGTTTATGTATATAAAGCTCAGTATGCCATTTACAGTTTATTTGATAGAATGACATATAAGGAAGTAATATTTACAAAGTGGAAAATAATAGTAAATAAATGATAGTAATTAATAAAAATGAAAACCACAAAGGAATAACAAGGCAAATCACAGTTATAACTGAATTAGGGCACCATAGGATAATCTAAAAATGAAAAAAAGAAAAATGTATGATAATTCTACTGTACATAAGTAATGATTTTGACTGAACACTAAAGTTATTTACATATATAAACATTTATGTGTGTATATATGTACTACAGTAATATATAGACAGCCAGCAAAGAATGGTTTAAAGTGAAAAACAGTAATTCTCTGACAGACCAGTCCTGTTTCCCCACTCAAGCACTCACTGCAAATTAAATTACTTTTAAAATATTTTAGTTCTTATTTCAGCTATCTACAGTTCTCTAGTGATAGTTATATTTAATTTTTGGCTTTTATAGTTTGTCATAACCCATAATCAAGAGGATCTTTTGGTTCCCTTCAGCTAACTAAACTTAAACAGGTTACTTCCTAACCAAGGGCCCCTTACCTCCTTTTTTATTTTTATTTTTTAGAGCACTTACTTTAGAAAACTTGCAATTTTATTTATTTTTATGTTTTTATTTATTTATTCTTTTTTTTTTTTTGATACAGAGTCTCAAGCTGTCACCCTGGGTAGAGTGCTGTGGTGTCACAGCTCACAGCAACCACAAACTCCTGGGCGTAAGCAATTCTCTTGCTTCAGCCTCCCAAGCAGCTGGGACCACAGGTGCCTGCCAGAATGCCTGGTTATTTTTTGGTTGCTGTTGTCATTGTTGCTTAGCAGGCCCAGGCTGGGTTCAAATTTGCCACACTAGGTGCATGTGGCCGGCACCCTGCCAACTGAGCTACAGGCTCCACCAGAAAACTTGCAATTTTAAATTCTCTGTCTGCCACTTTCAGAAACAAATCTCCATGTTTGTTGCCAGTTTTACCAGGTAGGGATGTTTTTCCCAGTGACCCAGAAGCCATTCCTTTGAAACACAATCATCAGAATACATTCCGCTGTTACATCTCAATCTCTGCCAGACAAGAGGTGCTTAACTTTAACAAGCAACAATTCGCAAGCAAATATGGCCTAATCACATTGACCAGGCTACTAACTGGAATTAATTTTTCATTAACTCACCCCACTGTTTAAATCCTCCTGCTTTTTGTTTTAGCAGCTCAGTTCAATATCTCTTTCCTAGCAAAGTATTCTTGAATAAAGTCTTCCTTGCAGATTGAAGCTTGTCCTGTGGAAGTTTTCATTGACATTCCCATAATCCTTAATTTGATAATTGAACAGTTGCCTCCTATAAAGGAGCTCAATCTTCTCATCCAAATACAGGTTTATGATTATTAATTTTTATTGGCTACTTTTATAAACCTGATGTAGTATTATAACATGTTTATTTTTCTATCAATAATTAAAAGCATTAATTGATCTTTTATTTGATTAAATAATTTTTAAAACACTCTTAACATGGAGAATTTACTTAGAATAATAGAATTATTAAAACAAAACTAGATATCCCATGAATCAGAACAAATAAAAATGTGCATAAATCAAAATTTAGAAATTCAAAAAAGGGATTTTGCAAATGTTATGTTTTAAAACTATGGATAACATTTGGTTCATCTTTCAGAGACCCAGGTTCAATTATGGTTAATATAATGATTTAGAATATCAGAAAAAATACTGAGGTTTTCAAACAGACTAAGATACTCACTTGTTTAGATGGTGGAGCTGCCACTGCTAAGACCCCATGTAGCCTGTATACCTTTTCACCTGCTCTTCAAATAGCACAGCTCTTCTTTCTAACCACAGAGTTTCACATACGTGCAAATTGTTCTGTCATCAAATAGGACAGAACTTTCAAGAATGAAAATCCTCTAAAGGGCTTTTGAATATGCTTTATAGCACATTATTAAACACATAGTTTTTATAGAGAAATAGTATAAGTCAACATAAAAAGAGTAAAAGGAAGAGTAGATTCAGGAAAACATTTGGTAACTGGTAATAGGTTTAGATTATGTGCCCTAAGAAAAAAGGAAAAAAGATTTTTCTAAAGGGAAACAGAAGTTTAGTAAATGTATTCTTGTGAAAGTGTGAGTAATTGACATTCTTATTGTGTAAAAAGGATGAGGAAATTTTTTTGATTGTTTCTTCATATAAGTTTGGCAAAAATCTACCTTTTATTTCGTTCCATGTATTGTAATGATTATTCAGCTAGTTCTTTTGAGAATAATCTGACATAAAGTATTCCTTTATGTCCTATTTCTTCAGTGTTAATCAGTCAATCTATGTTAAGACTCAAATAACTCTTAATTTAAAAAATGAGACATTCATTAAGTTTTTGTCTATAATTATTCTATTCTAAACTTTTTCTTTTTCCCGAGACAGAGTCTCACTCTGTACCCCTGGGTAGAGTGCCACGGCATCATAGCTCACAGCAACCTCAAACTCCTGGACTCAAGAATCTTCTTGCCGCAGCATCCAAGAAATTGGCACTGTAGTTGTGCACCAACATGCCTGCTAGCTTTTCTACCTTTAGTAGAGATGAGATCTAACTCTTAGCCTGATTTTGAACTTTTGAACTCATGAAATCCACCCGCCTTGCCTTCCCAAAGTGCTAGAATTATTTTCTGAACTTTTTGTCATGAAATTCTTTTTTAGATTTCCCATGATGAGCAATGTAAAAATTAATGAAATGAATGTATCACAAGTTTAATATAATCATTCATTCACTCAACACACACATACACAGAAAACTGTGGATTTTGCTATTTTAATATTTATCTTGATTTTATTTTGCAGTTTTCTGCCTTCTACTCAGTATCTTTTGTTTTCAGATTATAGCAAATTATATGTTATCATTTGAATTTGACATTTTGCATTATTAGTCATTTTGCAATATTTCTTTACCATCATTGGCATGTGCAAACTCTTAACAACTTATTTCATTTGGATATCATTATATATACATATATATATATATATGATAATATACTTATATTATCATTTGGTGTTCTGTCAGAACACCAATACCTTAACTATAAATACAACATTAATATCTACTAAAATATAAATGTGTGTGCATGCAGTTGATGCCTACTTGTTTAGTTTAATGGATATACCAGTGTCTGTAGTATGAGAGGAACAGAACAACCATGATATGACTCTAGGATATAGGACCTTTGGGACATAGCAGATATGTAGGAGTGAGCACCATGGAGCTTGGTACCTGGTCCTTCACTGTTGGCTGCTGTCATGATCTCTGAGCTTGTCAGATTCCTTACCTGTATTTTAATTTCCTCATGTGAGATAGAGATAATTCACTATTAATATTTTACTACAGGTAAAATACTTTCAGAAATCAGGGGACATCATAAATGCTTAAGAAATACTAGTTCTAATTATTACTAAGCATTCATTAGAAAATAATCTGAGGAAATAATTTAAACCCATGATCAGATTACTGGCAATGAGTTCACAGGATTGAACTCATGAATATAATTTACTTTTGGAACTATTTCATTCAAGAAGAGGCATCTTTTCAAAATCATCAACCCGTTACTTGGGGAGACCTTAAATCTGCTGTATAGAACTCTGACATGTTCAGAGGTAAACATTTATCAGGCTTCAACTATTGCTGAAGAATTGTATAAAAAAATGCAGGTAAAGAAACCACAAATTTCCTTTCATACAGACACCACATAGCTTGGAGAAATTGAAAAATAGTCTATATGCACACTGAGAAGAAGAACCTGGTATGGGGAGAAACAGGGTGAGTGAACTGGAACATTAAATGGGAAATACTGCGCTATTCATGGTTTTGAAATCAGAAGTATAAAGCACACTATGTATACAAGATTTGGCTTGATATACTTTTATAATGTCATCCTCTTAAGTGGAAGAATGCTTGCTGATCGAGAAAATTGAAATCACTGGTTTTCAGGCCAAAGTTTCAATAATAGATTCATAAAAATCCTTACAAATAAACATCAGCCCATTCAGGAATTTTGATTTACTAAATGATTAAGATACACAGTAGTAAGCATCTATATTTCAAAGTAAATTAAGGCTTCCACACAAAGTGAATTTGTTTTTACAATATTATATTTTTGGATAATAACTATTACATTTTTATAAACTGAATGACACACAGAAATCCAGACTAAAGGCCATTCTGCTAAAACTAGGAATGAATTGAAAATGTATCAAGATATAAAACTAGATTGTCTTCTACTAGAGAAATTATAACAAAATAGAAATCTGCATAAACATCCCAGGTTTTCTTTTAATTGATTGAGCTACAGTACATTATGTCCTATATGTGTTACTTATAAAATTCAGAATATTTACACACATTAAATATAATTTTAAAATAAACAGAAAAGATAATTCTTTGCTTTTTACACCAGAAAACAATTCTAAGGAAAACATATTAATTGATTTTTTTTGGTCTAGAGTATTTTAAACATGGATTCACTTGTGTTTTTCTTTCCCTGTAAAGCTGAATTTTACTTTCTTAAAATTGACTTCTCAATTTCCAGCTCCCAGAAAACTTAAAGCTCTGGTTTAAAAAACTATTTAAAGGTCAGGTGTGTTGGCTCATGCCTGTAATCCTAGCTCTCTGGGAGGCTGAGGTGGGTGGATTGCTTGAGCTCAGGATTTGGAACCAGCCTGAGCAAGAGTGAGACTCTGTCTCTAAAAAATAGCCGGGTGCTATGGTGGGAGTCTGTATTCTCAGCTACTTGGGAGGCTGAGGCGATGTAAGTTTCCAGTCAATAATGTTACCCAGTAAGATAGCATTATTGTTTTAAAAAAATGTCTCACTCTGTGAAATAATCAAGCACCGACTGTTTAAATTCACGTTGAAGATTATATGTTCCTCAAGTCCCATACCTTGCAGATAAAACTTAAAACTCTTAGATAAATGGCTGACAAAATTCAAATATATCCTAAGTTATTTATTAACTTCATTTAATTATAGGTTAAATGTAAAGGAAGACAATATAGTGAAACCTCCACAGTTGGTCACCTCCCTACACCAACCATCTCCTTAAGTTGACTTAATTATCATAGATCAGACATGCACCACATGTACAGATCTGTGCATTAGACCTCCTTCCTATGCTGAGCACCTCCACATGTTCACCAGCTCGTTACACTCCTGGGGATGGTCAACTTACAGAGGTTCTGCATAATATGCTCCCTGAGATGTCCTAATTCCTTTATACTACTAATTCAATACTAGCCATCATTCTGATTTTAATTAAAATGTACGTATTTTTATGTTTTCCTATTCCAATTTATTCATTTTTCTGTCCATTTTGAAAGCTATTTTTGAGCATAGTCCTCCATGTTTTAAAAAGTTTTAATGAGACATACCTAATGTACCATAAAATACACCCATTTAAACTGTACAATTCAATTGATTTTAGTACCTTCTGGGCTATTAAGTATCAATATCATTTATTTACAGATTATTTTCATCATCCCTGAAAGAAACTCAGTACACATTTAACAGTCAACAATACTTGTATGTGGATATCCACTTGATTCAGCCCTGCTTCTTGAAAAGTCTCTTTCTTCACCATTAATTTGTGTTCTCCTTCTTGTCAAAAATCCCTTGATAATGAAAGAGTTTATTCCTGGCCACTCTGTTCTGTATTATGGATATACATTGCTCTCCTGTCAGTGTTACACTGTCTTGATTACTGTTGATTTTGTTGTAAATTTTGAAAGTGGGAAGTATAAATCATTCACTTTTTTCTTCTTTTTAAGATTGAATTGTATGTACCCTTATATTAATCTGAAATTTAAAAAATGCTAGGCAGAAAATACTACAAAGAAGGATTCCACTTGGGTAAACTTAATCTATTTGCTGATAAATTTCTCTGTGTGTGTAATACAAAATAAATATATTTTAATTTAAAAATGAAAAAGATTGTTTGGGCTAATCTCTATAGTTGGCAATTCCAAATAAATTTTCAGATCAGTTTGGCTTTTTCTTTGATAGTGATTTCTGTACATCATCTGGGACGGTATAGACCCCTCAAGAAATTTAAATCTTCTTATCCATTGGTGTGGACTATTTATTATTCTATTTGTCTGGATCTTCTTTCATTGCTTTTAACAGTGTTTCAGAATTTTCAGGACAGATTTTTATTTTTTGTTGTTAAATTTATGTATAAGTATTTATTTACTATTTTAAGATCTTCATGATCAGTGTATGGAAATATATTTTTGTATATTAACCTTTTATCCTACAACTTTGTTGAATTTCTCTACTAGTAGTGATATGTTTGTAAATTTCTAAAGTTTTTGTTTATGCAAAAATATTTCATCTGCAAACAGATACAGTTTACTTATTCCTTTGCAATTTACATAAATTTTATTGCTTTTTCTAAACTAACTGCCCTGGCTAGAATTTCCAGAACAATATTTAACACAAATGGCAAGAACAGTTATTCTTCTCTGGTATTTGATTGTCGAGGAAGACAATTCAATTTCAATATTTATTATGTAGCTTTATATTTTGAATATATGTCTTTTTTTTTTTTGTAAGACAGAATTTATTCACAGAAAAGAATACAGAAAACATTAACAGGATGAAGTTTCTTTTTTTTTCTCTCTTTTTAGTTTTTTTAGTGTTTTCCTTTTTATGAAAATATGCTAGATTTGGACCGATGCATCTATTGTAATAATCGTATGATTTCATTGTATTGATAGAGTGTATCATAAGAATCCATTTTCTCTTGTGAAACCAATTTTGCACGTCTGAGAAATATCCCACCTGGTCATAGTACACAATCCTTTTTTATATATACCTAAATTCATTTCTAATATTTTAGGGAGGATTTTTTAGTTTATATTAAAAAGAATATTGCACTCTGGATTCTTTTTCTTGCGTTAGCTAACATTAGACCAGTTAGGAAGTGCTTACACTTTTTTTTAGTTTTGGGAGAAGCTTATGAAGAATTAATTTAATTATTTAAAAATTACTAGAATTCACCAGTACATCTATCACTGGGCTTTAATGTGAATTTTTTTTTTAATTTAGTAATGCATTCTCTCATTACATGTCATAGACCTATTCCTATTGAAGATTTTCTGTTTTTTCTTGGTTAGGTGTGGAACCTGTGACTTTCTAATAATTTATGGTTATCTCTTTTTGGTTATCTAACCTTCTAGCAATATGCTTTTCATGCCATTTCATTAGATTACTTAAACAAAACTGTTTCTGTGAAGATATCTCTTTTTGCATTCTTCAATTTGTCATTTAGTTATTCATTCTTTTTTCTTTTTCTTGATCAACATACTGAAACTCACCTTTGGTTTTATTTTTTAAGACAGTCTCACTCTGTCTCCCTGGATAGCGTACTGTGGTGTCATAGTTCACAGCAACTTCAAACTCCTGGGCTCAAGCCATCCTTCTTGCCTCAGTCTTTTGAGTTGCTGGAACTACAGGTTTTCACTACAATATCCAGCTAGTTTTCTATTTTTAACAGATACTGCGCCTCACTCTTACTCAGGCTGCTCTCTAATTCTTGAGCTCAAGCAATCCACCACCACCCCACCCAGCCTTCAAATGTGCTAAGATTACATTCATAAGCCACTGCACTTTGCCCTATTTTGTTGAATTTCTTAATTATTTCTCCTTTATTAAAATAAATTAGTTTCAGCTTTCATTGTAATGCTATTATTTTTTTGCCTTAGACACAATTTATTCTTTCTTTCCTCTTGTCTTATGGCGAATAGTAGGGCATTGATTTAAAGCTTTCTTCTTCTTTTTTTTTTTTTTTTTTTTTGTAGAGACAGAGTCTCACTCTATTGCCCTCAGTAGATTGCCGTGGCAAAACACAGCTAACAACAAACTCAAAATCATGCTATTATGAAATAGGAAAGACTAAAACTTTATTCTCTTATAAAATAATTATTTATAATTAAAATTTGTCTTAAAGGATAAGATTTAAATTCATTGTACAAGAACTGTTTTGA